>CAIGQS010000056.1:318359-418708 GCA_903798195.1 Danio kyathit
TGTGTGTGTGTGTCAATAGGGTAAAGAAATGCATTTACACGTGTGTGTGATATTGAAGATGCAGTGAGGTGAGCTGATAACGATTTCTATAATGCTGCACATTCCTGTGTTTTCTTGGATTTCAGTATATGGAGGGGAAATATTCAACATTTAGTTTAATATGTGAAGAGTTCAGATGCAGAACCCTCTACATCCATCACACCTCTTCTCTTGTAGATGAGCCTTCTCTGTCAGGCTCCTCTGATTAGGCTCAGGAGTTTCACTTTATATGTAATGAGAAGGTTATTAGTAGCGTTGGGTATCGTTTGGGGTTATTTCGATACCGGTGCTAAATCGATACCTTTAAGACGGTACCGGTGCCTGAACCGAGACTTCTGAGCCACACAATTATGGTGGAGGACTCTAGAAAAATCTCTTATTTGACAAAATCTTTAAAAAAAATAATTTTAATAGAATAATATAATTACAGTTTAAAGTAAACATCAATTCATATTTTATATATCTGAATGACATTAACATATGTCCTTTGATCATGTGTTGGTTAGCATGAAGTTCAGATTTGCATTATGAAATTACATTAGCGTAACCTGTGGAAAGGCGGTCATCAAAATACTGATCTCCTGTTTTCTAGGGTTGGTGACTATGTTTACATGGACATCAGTGATCTGAATAAGACAGTAATATGATGAAGGTGTTTACATGAGCTGCTTTCTGAATGTTCCTGTCATGATCCCGTCTTACATGTTATAGTACATAGATCGATTAACGTCATTGCGTCACCACCAAGCGTCACCCTCCTGCTCTCCCTCGTGAAGCCAATACGGAAGTAACTGAAACTGCAATTCATTGAGATTCGGCTAGTCCTCTCTCCATAATAGAGCAGATTTCTATTGAGCACACGGCTAGAATGGCCGACTGTACAGCAGAGTAAAGGTGTTTACAGCCTGGGACAAAGAAGGACTTTGGTTCATATAGCTAATATTACCCTTCATGACAACTGTGAGGGGGTGATTTATTTATAACTCATCCGTTTCCTTTATATTAGGTTATATTAAGTCTGCATAATTAAGGGCGTGGCCACTTGAGTGACAGCTAGGTCTCGCTGGTCGCCATCACTTCACCTCAGCTGATTACGGCTGATTAGCTGCTGAACTCGGCATATTCATCGTATTTTTGTGTTGTTTTATGTGGCTTTACACAGTCAGTTGCCTTTTGGAATTATTTCCTACAGTTATCAGATGATATGGCATGCTGTGTGCACTTAATTGTGCTCAAAAGCCATTCACATGGCCTCCGTTTCCCAGCTGAGTGAAATGATATGCTTATATACCATCTCTATACATGTATTTGTTTTATTTAAGATCATTTATAATGTTCTTTAGAGCTGTAATGCACTCCAGAATCTGACATTAGCTGTAGGCTCTAGATCAGTCATCTGAAGCGTTGTCATACAGTGTTCTGCCTGGACTTCATCATTAGCCTTTTGCATTTACTAACACAGACTATATCTGAAGTGTTTGGAAGTCATTCGCACTTTCCTCCTGTTGAAAAACGTCATAAGCACAATGCTTATAGTGGCCAGTGTGTAATGCGTTGAGCCACTAAGCATTGCGCTTATGACGTTGCTTATGAAACAGTGATTTTAAAAGTCTAAACACTTTATTGATAAAGTGTACAACCAAGCACATGTGGTCAGAACACAAACGAGTCGCAGGTGATGAAGTATTAAGCATTTCTCCCTTAGGAAAGCCCGTCTAAGCAGGGCGTCTGTAGATCCGCTCACGCTCCGCCTCTTTGCCCTTGTATGGTATGCCCGGGGTTGGTGCGATGACGCGCGAACAAAATGGCGACGGTTGGCCACGCCTTCTAGTAGCTTCTTTTGGGTTCTTCATAAACCTATGGGTGACGTCACGGATACTACGTCCATATCTTTTACAGTCTATGGTCACCACACTATCCATGTTTCCTCCAGAGTTTCATGTAATTTCAGGTGTTTCATTCTTAATTTTTCGACTTTAACTGCAGTTTCACTTTCATTCAGGAACATGTCAGTCATGCCCCCATGACAAGCTGAGGTATTTGATGTGAGCATTAAGTAAGCACTGGTGGAAGAGTGCTCTTTAAATGGAACTTGATACCGCACGTTGAATGGAAAGAAAAAACCTCCGCATTTCGCAGATTCAGGTGTCTGTGGTCCTTTAAGGTAATCAAAAATCCCTGTTTACATGGTAGTCTAGAAGCTTAATCAGAGTATTGTCTTAATCATATTCAAATCGGATCATTGGTGTCCATGTGTGTACTAGGCATGGGCCGGTATAAGATTCTGATGGTATGATAATCTTGGATAAAATATCACGGTTTCACAGTATTGTGCTCACTGCTCTACAATATAATCTTTTTAAATGTCTGGGTTAAAAAATAAATGAATAAAAAATAAAACATTTCCCTTTGAAAACAATATATGCTATTTTTTGAAAGATTGATGATATTTTGGAGCAGTAAACAGGTCAGGCTAAATCATTCAAATGAATCATAGACTTCTGCTGTCTTCATTAGTTTCAAAAACACTGATCTCTTTACAATTTAAAACGGCATGTCTGGATATTTTTTTCTGCTGGAGATACTGTTGTCCTAAAAAACAAACAAAAAAGTAAATTAAAAAATCTTACACATACCTTAGGGACGGTATTAAAGACAATTTTGGCGGTATTAAAACCTTGACTTATCCAAACCGCGGTATACCTTGAAAATGGTTATCGTCCCATGCCTAATACGTACTCATTGAAAGTGCCAGATGATGCCACAAGCTGTCAGAGACAGTGCATTCCTCTGCCTTTAAGTTGACTCCATGAGCCCTCACATGTGTCATTAAGTTTGACGTGTTTCCCCCTTACACACAACTTTTGTAAAGCATCTGCTGCATGTTGCTGTGTCAGAATCCTTGCTTGTAAAATACGCTTCAGAACGCTTAGTTTAAGCAAATTTGATGAACGCGATCATGCGTGTTGATCTGAAGAGAGTCGCTCTCGCTCACCGTTCCCTAAGCAACAATAACAAACGCCTGACATCGCCTGTCCATATTCCTCAAAGTAGTTTAGAATTAAATGTTTAGAGATGGTGTGACAACACGTACCTATGTGTGCCTTTGATGCACCCCTTGATGATTCTTACGTCTTTGTCGCAGCACCAGTGGCAATGAAATTAGGCACCGAAATTCACATGCTGATTCGGTCCGGTACATACCAGTAACAAAGGTACCGGTGCTATAATGGCACCGGGTTTCAGTACCCAACCCTAGTTATTAGCTGGTAAATAAAATACTTTTTTTCTAAATTGTCACTTTAGACAATTCTATGGTTTTTAACAAGGGAGATTTGCTTTTGCGTCAAAACCAGCTAAATCCACTTCTGCTTTTTCTGCAAAAACCTCTAAATCCACCTATCGGGACAAGACAGAGTAACGAGCTGAAAATCACTAAAGATGCAATTAGAAATTATTTTACCAAACATTAAACACATTACACAGACCACCTACAATACATAAATCTGTCAAGTAAGTGACGGTTCATTCCACTGTGATAAACCAGGGAAAGAGCAGAAGGAAAATGAATGAATGAAATCTGTCAAGTAAATGCATTAATCAATAACATTAAACCTGACGTTAATTAAATCTGAACATTCTGTTGTCATTTCTGATATTTGGGATTTAGATGTAATGTAAGTGGAGTAATGTAAACACTGTAAACACTGTAAACTCAGCTTGGTAGATTCAGATAGTGTAAAACATTGTGAAACATCAATATCTGTGCATTGTCCATTAATATAAGCTGATCAGGTGTATAGCTAATATGAAGTCATATAAATAATGTAGAGTTTTATACATATTTATCTTTTATAAAATAGCTTTAATTAGCAAATAAAATACAAGGTAGGCCTACTGGACAAAAGGGGATGCCTCTCAGACACTTTTAGAGGCTGTCATTCATTCATTCTCACCATACTCAAGGTCTTGATCTCGTGTTTATCCTCAGAGCATCCACGTGGGATATAAGAACGGCATCTTAACTCTGTCTTTCATGAGACGCAGTTGCCGTTTAATGTATAGTAAATCGGGCTCATTCAAAGTAGAGTCGCTGCACAAAAATCGTTATGAATGCATGTTAGCCTACACTCCTGACTGTACAGTGTGTTTTCTTTTCCTTATAATGCAGGTAAGGTTTTGAGGTAAGAGACGCTTTCATTTGCCACTGACAGTCGGACAGGCTCATCCAGTTCATACATTGAACACATGTGATTCGATTCACTCCTTCAGATTGGTTCTCAGGATATAGCGGCTTTTGCTGTCAAAGGCAAGTGGTGTTTAGCGGCTTTTGCCAACAAACTGTTATTTCTGAATGCGCTGACGCTGGGATTTAGATGATTAGAAGCAAATCTATCTGTTGATGGTGAACGACGTGCCTAAAGCATTCATTATCTCATTTTTGGCGGAAGTGGCGTTTAGTGGCTTTTGCATCTGAACTCTTCAAATATACAGTTGAAGTCAGAATTATTAGCCCCTCTGAATTATTAGCCCCTCTGAATTATTAGCCCCCCTGAATTATTACCCCCCTGAATTATTAGCCCCCCTGAATTATTAGCCCCCCTGAATTATTAGCCCCTCTGAATTATTACCCCCCTGAATTATTAGCCCCTCTGAATTATTAGCCCCTCTGAATTATTAGCCCCCCTGAATTATTACCCCCCTGAATTATTAGCCCCCCTGAATTATTAGCCCCTCTGAATTATAAGCCCCTCTGAATTATTAGCCCCCCTGAATTATTACCCCCCCTGAATTATTAGCCCCCTCTGAATTATTAGCCCCTCTGAATTATTACCCCCCTGAATTATTAGCCCCTCTGAATTATTAGCCCCCCTGAATTATTAGCCCCCCTGAATTATTAGCCCCTCTGAATTATTAGCCCCTCTGAATTATTACCCCCCTGAATTATTAGCCCCTCTGAATTATTAGCCCCTCTGAATTATTAGCCCCCCTGAATTATTAGCCCCCCTGAATTATTACCCCCCCCTGAATTATTAGCCCCTCTGAATTATTACCCCCCCTGAATTATTAGCCCCCCTGAATTATTACCCCCCCTGAATTATTAGCCCCCCTGAATTATTAGCCCCCCTGAATTATTACCCCCCCCTTAATTATTAGTCCCCCTGAATTATTACCCTCCCCCCTGAATTATTAGCCGCTCTGAATTATTAGCCCCTCTGAATTATTAGCCCCCTCTGAATTATTAGCCCCCCTGAATTATTACCCCCCCTGAATTATTAGCCCCTCTGAATTATTACTCCCCCTGAATTATTAGCCCCCCTGAATTATTACCCCCCCTGAATTATTAGCCCCCCTGAATTATTAGCCCCCCTGAATTATTACCCCCCCTGAATTATTAGCCCCCCTGAATTATTACCCCCCCTGAATTATTAGCCCCCCTGAATTTTTAGCCCCTCTGAATTATTAGCCCCCCTGAATTATTACCCCCCCTGAATTATTAGCCCCCCTGAATTTTTAGCCCCTCTGAATTATTAGCCCCCCTGAATTTTTAGCCCCTCTGAATTATTAGCCTGTCTGTTTATTTTTTTTTTTTTTGCCCATTTTCTGTTTATCAGAGAGCAGATTTCTTCAACACATTTCTAATCATAATAGTTTTAATGCCTCATCTCTAATAACTGATTTATTTTATCTTTGTCATGATGACAGTAAATAATATTAGACTAGATACTCTTCAAGACACTTCTATACAGCTTAAAGTGACATTTAAAGGCTTCACTAGGGTAATTAGGGTAACTAGGCAGGTTAGGGGAATTAGGCAAGTTATTGTATAATGATGGTTTGTTCTGTAGACTATCGAGAAAATATATAGCTTAAAGGGGCTAATAATATTGACCTTAAAATGGATTTTAAAAAATTAAAAACTGCTTTTATTCATGCGAAATAAAACAAATAAGACTTTCTCCAGAAGAAAAAATATTATCAGACATACTGTGAACATTTCCCTGCTCTGTTAAACATCATTTGGGAAATATTTAAAAAAAAAAAAACTAATTCAAAGGGGGCGAATAATTCTGACCTCAACTGTACTTTTGAATATACTGTAGTTCAAAAATGGTCAAAAATCCATTTTTAGCAAATATATTTTTGGCCAGGGTTTGTATAATTTGCAAATATATTTCATGATATTAACTATTGGTTTACTACCTGCCTATTTTTAAGATATGAACTATATATTAGCAGTTATAAAGTATGATCTTATTCTGCATCTCTAATCCTACCCAAAACCTAAACCCAACTTCTGCCTTACTAACTAATAATACACAGCTACCCTCTCCTCCTGTTATTTTCATTCATTCATTCATTCATTCGTTCATTCATTCTCTTTTCGGCTTAGTCCTTTATTTATCAGGGGTCTCCACAGTGGAATGAACCGCCAACTTATCCAACATATGTTTTACACAGCAGATGCCTTTTCAGCTGCAACCCAGTATTGGGAAAAACCCATACACACTCATTCTCTCTCTCACACACACACACTCATACACTACGGCCAATTTAGTTCATCAATTCCCCTATAGCGCATGTGTTTGGACCAACCCAGGCTCATTCTGAAAACGTACCCCTATATACATTTCTGGAGAGTGCCAAGTTTTTTTTGCAGTTTTTGCTTTCGTGAATCCACCAGACGGCACTGTGTATGCTTTTATAGATCTCAAAATTCTCTTGCGAGTGCCATGCACGTCTGCTGTTCTCACGTAAATCCACCAGAGGCCACTGTTGACTGACTGATTGAATGACTGACCGACCCTCCTCCTTCCCTAAACCTAACCAACAGTGTTTTCAAAAGCAATCCAGATAAAGACAAGTCCTCGCCTGATTTGTACCACATTTTCAGATTTTAACACGTTCTCGCCCGGTTATTTACTTGTTTATTTTACTTTCTGGCTTCTGTTTTTGTCTCACCTGCTTTCTGGAACCATTCTTCATCAGACTCAAACCTCGTCGTCATAGTCATCTCCTCTCTGTTCGGTTTAAAGACGAAATGCAGCCATACGCACCTCTGCCTACATAAGTCACCATCTCCAGAAATGTATATAGGGCTACGTTTTCACAATGAGCCTGTGATAGTTTGGACTGTGGGGGAAACCAGAGCACCCGGAGAAAACCCACACCAACACGGGGAGAACATGCAAACTCCACACAAAAACACCAACTGACCCAGCCGGGACTCAAACCAGAGACCTTCTTGCTGTGAGGCTGCAGTTCGACACATACATACAGTTGAACCAGAAGTTTCCACACACTGTATAAAGGCACATCACCATTTAAATAAAGTCAGATGTTAAAGTGACTAAACTTTTTCTCTTTAGGTAAGTCAGGATGATCACATTTGTTTCTGTTCTGCTTAACAGCAGAATAATGAGAGAGAGATTTTTGGAGAAGTTGTTCTAATTCTTCTTGAAAGTCAAGTTTACATACAATAAGATTATTCTGCCTCTGAAAAAGGTTTTGGAAGTTTCTGATTGGCTAATTGACAACATTTGAGTTAATTGGAGGCACAACTGTAGAATAGTATTGAAGGAAAAGCTCAAACACACTGCTTCCTTGTGGGACAACATGGGAAAATCAACAAGCCAGAATCAACACAAAAGCCAGATTACAATGAGCTAAATTACACTGGAAAAAGACTAATGTTTGGAGACATGTCCTGTGCTCTGATGGAGCTAAGATTGAACTGTTTGGCCATAATGACCAGTGTTACATTTGGAGGACAAAGGGGAAAGCGTACAAGCCTAGGAACACCATCCCAACTGTGAAGTATGGGGGCGGCAGCATCATGTTGTGGGGCTGTTTTGCTGCAGGAGGGACTGGTCCACTTCACAGCATAGATGGCATCATGAAGAAAGAACATTATGTAGAAATACTAAAGCAACATCTCAAGACATCAGCCAGGAAATTAAAACTTGGCCACAAATGGGTCTTCCAAACAGACCATGACCCTAAGCATACTGCCAAATTAGTTAACATGTGCTTTAAGGACAACAGAGTGAATGTTTTGGAGTGGCCATCACAAAGCCCTGAGCTCAATCCTATAGAGAATGTGTGGGCAGAGTTGAAAAAGCTTGTGCGAGCAAGACAGCCTACAAATCTGACTCAGTTACACCGATTCTGTCAGGAGGAATGGGCCAAAATTCCTGCAAACTATTGTGAGAAGCTTCTGGAAGGAGACCGAAAACATTTGACCAAAGTTATACAGTTTAAAAGCAAAGCTAAAAAATACACCAAGGAAATGTGTGTAAACTTTTGACCGTCTAGAAATTAATAAAAGTCTCTCATTATTCTGGCATTTAGCAAATTTAAATGATTTAGGTAATCAGACCTAAAATAGTAAACGTTTAGTGTGATTTACCAGCAGACATTTATTAAAAAATGGTTATGTTTCTTTTTATAGAGTGTATGGAAACTTCTGGTTTCAACTGTATGTATATGGAAGTGGTGTTAGAGAGGCCAGCAGGGGGCGCTCAACCTGTGGTCTGTGTGAGTCCTAATGCCCCAGTATAGTGAAGGGGACACTACACTGTCAGTGAGCGCCGTCTCTCGGATGAGACGTTAAACCGAGCTCCTGACTCTCTGTGGTCATTAATAATCCCATGGTACTTCTGGTAAAGAGTAGGGTGTAACCCCGGTGTCCTGGCCAAACTCCCTCAATCGGCACTTACCCATCATGGCCTCCTAATCATCCCCATCCACCGATTTGGCTCTATCACTGTCTCTTCACTCCACCAATAGCTGGTGTGTGGTGAGCGCACTGGCGCTGTTGTCCTGTGGCTGCCGTCACATCATCCAAGTGGATGCTACACACTGGTGGTGGTGTGGGGAGACCCCCCTCATTATTGTGAAGCGCTTTGGGTGTATGGCCATACACAATAAATGCGCTATATAAATACACATTACATTACATGTATATATATGTATATATAATGTTTTTTTGTGTGTGTGGCCATTTTCTGCATGTTTTGAAATATATTTTTTAACTGTATGGGGATGATAGCAGTGTCAGAGAATACAGTGTCTCACACACACACACACACACACACACATGCACACTCTCAGCGTGTGTCTTATAGATGTACAGAAGGTCACGTGTCATTGAGATGCAGATCAACAATCATGAACATCCGCCCAGTCTAAATTATGCATCATGGACATCCGGCTCATTAGGAGAAAACACCAAATCATCAATTCTTAATCTGAGGCCTGACCTGCTGCTTAGGGTGGACAAAACCACACAGGTATCAAGATCCGCAGCTCATCCTCTCACATGCCGTACAAATGTACAGATATTTTTAAACGTAAAAAAATACAAAAAATGGCCCAAAAACATGTTTACATACAAATATTCTCTACAAATACATTTCGACCATTTTTAAATATATTTCACCCTTCTTATGTATCAATCCAAGAAAATATATTCACATATGACATTAGGAAACTCTTTATTTGCACATCCACCAATCAACATACTGAACATGCTATATTTATATATTATATATTTATAGCTCCAGTCAGGATTACTGCACCTGATACTGAGTACCGATTCCTTGTCATGGTGACCGGAGGATAACACCGATTCTGATGCTTCAAGCTTTATATAACTGTGCCATTGCATAAAGCTTCTTTTCCTTTTAAGTGTGATACTTCAGTGGAGATCTCCTACTACCTAAAAGACTAAATGAAGGATGCTGCATATAATGCCTTTAACACGTCTCTTATTACCGTTTAGTGTGGACATGTCATGGTCAGAAGCAGCTTTACAGAAAATAATAGAGAAAACTGATTAAAAATGGGTAAGATGGCCATTTGGAAACACTGCAAATGATGGAAGAACTCAACATGTCTCAATGAAGAAAAGGGTTGGAGCTCATATTTGATGCATAAGAAGTTAACATGCACACCTATAAATACATTCAGAGCTCGACAGTGTGACCATTTGGCTCGCAATTTGTGACTAAAAATAGATGTGTGCGAACTAGAAAATGTATTTAGTCACACATGTGCGATTTTTTTATTATAATATTTTTTTTATAAGCTTGATTGATGACTTAGTTATGGTGTATTACATTGGAAATCTATTGTGGCGGTAGCACACGCTGACGCTATCAACAACACCACATCTCTACTGGTTTATTTACTTCACGTCAAGCGGTCTTTACATTGTTTTGAATACGTTGCAAGGCACAGAATGGCGACGTGTCATCGAAACCTCAAAAAAACCGTCTACAATTTGGGCATGGCATATCGTGCCACATCCAGTGTGATACCCAATTCAACATCAGCGCTTGCCACACAGACTTTACCTGAGCAGCCCGGTTCTGTGTTCGCGAGAAATTGAGAATACTCCGCCACAGACTCGCGTGCTCTGCATGCAGACCCACAGAGACGCGCTGGATACAGAGCTGCTGTTTTGACTTTGGTAGCAGCTTTGAGAAGAGCGCGAGGACTCGTGGAAAAGAAAAGCCTTTTACTAAATCGACTGACCCAGCTCATTATTTAGGCTGACAATACATCCTCTTTTTCCCGGACATGTCAGAGATTCTGCTTTCGCTTTCGATATTAATTGTATTCGTTTTTGCATTACTTTAAACGCAAACTTTAGCTGGTACATCTCAATCTCTCAGCAGCATCAACACTACAGCGGAGAGAGAGAGAGAGAGAGAGAGAGAGAGAGAGAGAGAGAGAGAGAGAGAGAGAGAGAGAGAGAGAGAGAGTTAAATGATAAGGTGTTGCTGGGCAGTTGCTATGGTGTTCTGAATGGTTGCTAAGGCATTGCTAGGCAGTTGCTAAGGTGTTCTGAGTGGCTGCTAGGCGGTTGTTAAGGCGTTGCCAGGGTGTTCTAAGTCATTACTAAGGCGTTGCTAGACCATTGCTAAGGTGTTCTGGGTGATTGCTAGGCGTTTGCTAGGGTGTTCTAGATGGTTAAAAAGATGTTGCTAGGTGCTTGTTAAGGTGTTCTGAGTGGTTGCTAGGCAGCTGCTAACATAAATTACCATGTTTCTAGCATAAATTAGCATGTCGTTAGCATTGAGTATGATTTAGCATGTCACTAGCATGTTTCTAGTGTAAACTAGCATGCTGCTAGCATGAATTTAGTATGAATTAGCATGTTTGCTAGTATGATTAGTATGTTTGTTAGTATGTTTCCATTATGGATTAGTATATTGTTAGTATAAATTAGCATGTTGCTAGTATGTTTATGTATGAATTAGCATGTTGCTAGTATGATTAGTATGTTTCTGGTATGGAGTAGTATATTGTTAGTATGAATTGGTATGTTGTTACTATGTCCAATGTAAAGTCAATGGCAGTTTGTTAATTTTTATTTTACAATAGAAGTCTATGGGACAGTTGCTAGGGTGGCGTAAGTGGTTGCTAGGGTGTGGCTAGTAAGTTAAAAGGTCATCAGTGATTGGCAGATTGGTAGTCTGAGTTAAATGAGCGTAAACTTAATTCTGTATGACAGTCTGGCGGAAAGTTATGATTTTCTCAAGCCACCATAAATATGATATATTGAATAATATGATAATTATGATAATTATGATCATTATTAATATATATAATTATTATGTTATTCTTTTATTTATTTATTTATTTATTTATTTATTTATTTTTTACTACTACTATATTGTGTGCTGTTTTTTTTTTTAATTATATATGCATGTTACTTTTTTTATGTAAACTTTATAAATGCTTTGGCAATACATTTGTAAAATTTGTCATGCCAATAAAGCAACTATTGAATTGAGTTAAATGAGCCCAACCTTAAGTCTGTATGACAGTCTGGTGGAGAGTTATGATTTTCTCAAGCCACCATAAATATGATATATTGAATAATATGATATATTATTTATATTTTTTTCAATTATAATATATATATATATATATATATATATATATATATATATATTACTATTTATAATATATTTACATTATATATGTAAATATATACAGTATTTACATTTTTTACTACTACTATCTATTGTGTGTACTGTTTATTTTATTATATATGTTACTTTGTATGTAAACTTTATAAATGCTTTGACAATACATTTGTAGCGTTTGTCAAGCCAATAAAGCAAATACTGAACTGAGAGAGAAAGAGAGAGAGAGAGAGAGAGAGAGAGAGAGAGAGAGCAGGTTTGACCTGTCAGTGGTGCACATGGATAGTAAGATTTTACTTAAACACACTGAAAAGAAACACAGTGTCATGTAAAATGTGTTAAATGCTAAACTTAAAACAAAAAATGTCTGTTAAATAAGAATAAGAAGTCAATAAGAAATCATTCTGTTGCTGAAGGCCATTAAAGTTTAATAGAAAAGATGGTGTTACTTACGGGCAGAAGGAAACTTTAAATCCTAGAGGCATTCCCATATTCAGCTCTTCTTTAAAGTGCTCTGATAATCAGTGTCAGCTCTGCACATGAGTTTGTAGTTGTGTCTTAATTTACATTGTCTTACTGTTCCCATGTGGGCAGTGCGGTGAAATCAGTGGAATATATTATGCAAATAAAATTAATCTTGATAAATATTTTTTTAAAAGTCACATTATTTTATGTGCTGTGGAGAAAAGGTGTTTCAGTCTAGCTACTGCAAGTACATGTCAGTATATAAAAGATGATATGTACAATATATATATATTATTATAAAATTAATAATGTTTTAGGTCACACTTTATTTGACGGTCCGTTTGTTGAATTTAAGTTACATTGCAACTAATTATCATTAGATTATAAGTAGACTGTTAGGTTGGGGTTGGGGTTAGGGTTAGTGTAAGTTGACGTACTTGCAAAGTTTCTTATAGTCAGGTAAATGTGTGTTGAAGGACTGTTAAATGTCAGTGTCAACAGATATTAAGTAGACAGATAGTACTAATACTCAAATGGACCATCAAAATAAAGTGTTACCATGTTTTATTTGGGAGCATTGATACAGCCATAATCATCTTGATACAAACACAGATTAAACTGCTCTGCTCATGTGAATGTTTGCACTAGCCATGCTGCACATTTTTATTAACTTAACTTAACAATGACTCTCTATTTGTGCTGGCCAGTGTGAAAGAGATTTTTTCAGCTCAAAACTGGATCAAAGATTCAACGAGAAGCTGCCTAGGCATGTCTACCACTGAAGACTTGATTCAGATCAGTTTAGAGAGGCCTTCATTAGTGCAGTTTGATCCCAGTCCTGCTGTGGACCGCTGGCTAAACTCAGTGTGCTCATCTGTACTGGGCACTGTATATGTTAGGGATGCTCCGATCGATTGGCAGGAGGTCGGCATCAGCTGATAATCACATTTCAGGACTCAGACGGTGCTCACTGATCTGGATGCACGATCACACGTGTATATGAGTTTACAAGCAGAGGAGACACACCTGTGCAGCAGGTTATACATCAGCAGCTACAGCACGTGAGGAGGTGAATGATGCAGCAGATAAAGCCTGTACAGATGTGATGTCACCTCTGTTTACAGTCTATGGCGAGACTGGTGCGGGTGATGGACTCCTGCAGCCATCGTGTATCCAGTGTTTGAGCTGCTGTCATGCGAGCGGAGCGATCTCCCCTATCTAGTGTCTCATCCAACCTTATGAACTCTCCTGAAAGCCTGAGTCTCCTGCATATTCATAGCGGCTCCGTGATGCTGCTTCTGACCATGACATGTCCACACTAAACGGTTATAAGAGACGTGTTTAAGGGATTATATGCAGCATCCTTAATTTATTCTCTTGGGTAAGGAGAGAGCTCCACTTAAGTATCTTAGAGGCAAAAGGTGCTTCATGCAATGGCACAGTTATATAAAGCTTGAAGCATCTGAATCAGTACTCTGAGCATGTGTGTGTGTGTGTATATACTGTATATATATATATATATATATATACATACAGTATATATATGAAGAGTTTGGTTGCAAAACGTGATAAACGTCATTTTTTGACATTTGGATTTTATTATTGGAGATCACTGTTCAGATGTGCCTTAATCTATGTGTGAATTGCTGCCATTAATAACATTGAAGAATGTACATTTTAGGTCTACTTTAAAATGTATTTTTTCACAAAACGCGATATAACGGTTATAGACGGGGCCGGAGCAAACTGAACTGGAGCTCTAGGCAAAAGATGACCATGCCGCCCTCAAACTGAAAGCGAAAACGAGAGACGGGTGTGATTGCGCATACGACAGCGAGGACCGGGGCGGAGGGGAGATTGTCGCAGACGCCGCCTATTCTGCCGCCCTAGGCGGCCACCTGGGTCGCCTCTATGGACGCACCGGCCCTGGTTATAGAACGTTCAGGATGCTGCGTGAGCTTAGCATCCCCTGGGAAGAGAGTCTTTTAAAATGCGCGCGCTCTCCCATTTCCTTGCATGAAGCTGTGCCTGGAAACACAACTGGTGTGATCGGTTCATCTTACTTATCAAACAAAACATTGATTCACTAGCTTTTCTTAATGGTATTACAGTAGAACATAGCCTAAGGTGGATATTCAGCGTTTGGCAAAAAAAAAAAAGAAAAGTTATGTTGTGTTGTGTTGTGTTATGTTGTGTTGTGTTGTGTTGTGTTGTGTATGTTCTGGCCAAAACTAACTCAGAATCTTATTATTATTAATCAATCTCTGTTTATTTTATTCCATATTGTTTCTTTTGTTTTAACCAATTTAAGATGTTTGACAATGTCAAGATAAATGTTGCATTTCAGCGTGGTTTTTAACTTATTTATGAACTATTTATGAACAAAATTGAATAAAAAATATCCTGGATTTGAAGAATATTGTGTTCCTGGCTTCACTGAGCTCAAGTAATAGTTTAATGTACAAAAATTGTGAATGAACTTGACTGTTGATGTCTTGCATAATAATGTCAAATAACCAACATTTCTCACAATGGATATATCTCGTTTTGCAACGAAACTCTTCATATATATGCAGGGCTTGACATTAGCTTTTTTGATCACCAGCCCCTGTGGGTAGTAGTTTCTTCAACATTACTAGCCACTCGCCATTTTCACTAGCCATTATTTTATTGTTGGGAAAATATATTTTATATGCATGACATTTGACTTTGGCATACTAAAAATACTCAGAAAATTTAGATTTTGTGTTATTTCCACAAGCCTCCTCACTGATTTCCCCTTTTTGTGTTGTGTATGACTTTGCTTAGTGAGCATGAGCAAATGGGTTGTGGTTTCATAGTGTTGCAGTTAGTTTTTATAGTTCACATGACATTTCAGGGCTCAGCACTAAGCATTTACCATTTTTACTCTGGCCACACCATAATAAAATAAACAATTCTTAGCCCAAAATAAATGTGAGCAAAAGAAAGCAGGTGAAAAGCATACCGTGTGCGATAATAAAAGGATGATCACGTGAAAGGTTAAAGCGAAAGCAACCTGCTGCTTATAAAAAGATCTTTAAAAAGTCTGGAGCTCTTGAAAGCAGCAGGACTGTGGGTGCACAAGCGTCGCTTGTTGTCCAGTTTATTAAAAGAGAACCGATCGCACCAGTTGCGTTTCCAGGCACGGATGCTTCACGCAAGGAACCGTTTCGTTTTTGTAACTTATACCCCCGGTTTCACAAACAAGGTTTAAGGCTAGTCTTGGATTAAATTGCATGTTTGAGCTGTCTCAACTGAAAATAACTTGCAGTGAGATGTCTTAAAATAGGTCAGTGTCATTTTTTGTTTACAGGTGCACACCAGTAATCTATTTTTCTAAGGCTGATTTTAAAAATGTGGCTTAAATGGCCTAATTTAACTAAGGTTAAACCCTGTTTGTGAAACTGGGCCATAAACACTCACAGGGCGACGCAGTGGCGCAGTAGGTAGTGCTGTTGCCTCACAGCAAGATCGTCGCTGGGTCGCAGGTTCGAACCTCGGCTGGGCTGGGTCAGTTGGTGTTTCTGTGTGGAGTTTGCATGTTCTCCCTGCGTTCGCGTGGGTTTCCTCCGGGTGCTCCGGTTTCCCCCACAGTCCAAAGACATGCGGTACAGGTGAATTGGGTAGGCTAAATTGTCCGTAGTGTATGAGTGTGAATGAGTGTGTGGATGTTTCCCAGAGATGGGCATCCGCTGCGTAAAATCGTGCTGGATAAGTTGGCGGTTGATTCCGCTGTGGCGACCCCAGATTAATAAAGGGACTAAGCCGACAAGAAAATGAATGAATGAATGAATAAACACTCACTCGCATCACATCAACTGAGACCAGCCTTGACACTGAAGCCCTCGTCAGGGCGTCAGGATCACCTGTGTCTCACCGTGCGCCTGATCATGCTCTCATTTGGTATTCACCTGTTTCTTTTGCTCACGCGAACACACTTTTTATTGTCATCTCTCACGCTGGCCCCTCATTTGGCAATCCTCATTGTTGAACTTGCTTTTTAAGAAAACTACAATTTAAAATGATCTTCAGCTAGCCAAAGTGGCTGTGGGAGTGACTGTCTAACCTGCCACAGCTGAAATCTACCCTCATTTGGTGTGTGTGTGTGTGTGTTTACTCTCCATGTTTCTGTGTCTCCATCAGTGCACTAGTGTACCTGTGAGTCCGGCCAGCGGCTTCAGCTCTCGGCTCCGGCTGATGGGGAAGTGTGATGTGCTCAGCCGCCGGCTCCTCTTCAGTTCGCTCGGGTCGGACGGTCTGATGCTCGGAGGAGTCCTGACGCTCTTATTCACACCCTGAAACCAGAGCACAGCGCAGGCTCCTGTTACACTGCTGATTTCCTGATGAGGGATCATTCGCACACACAGATCTCTCTACGCTACATCATCTGCACACACTTTCTGCTGTTTCTGTGCTAAATGTTGTGAAATAATCTGTGGATTTATGCAGGATGATTTTGAGAGTAAAGTCACTAAAACCTCAACCATGACATATAAATAATACATTTTAACTTAAGCTTTGTAATGCAAATACAGTTAGAGCCACTTCTTTAATAAACAAAGCAAGTCTCTAATATAATATATATATAAAACAGAAAATATTACTGCACAAACGCTGTTGTTCACTGTAGAAAATATCCACAAATGATTTTTGATTTTTCCTGATTTATTTCTGCTTCTGAATGTCATTATGGGATCTTGATCTTTCTTCTAACATCTTTAAACCTTGAAACCTTGAACAGGTTGATAAAGCTGTGTTTCCTGCATGCGTGTAATAGTGTGCAGTGCTGTATAGTGTATGTTGGTGTTGTATATTACACTACAGAAACCTTGTAATAAACTGCAGCACATTTACTGTTATTTTACAGACTTATTTCACTAGATATTATTTATTATACATTATATTATTACTAAAATGTCAGTAAAAGTCACTTTGTTAAACTGTAGAGTTGACTTTACAGCATCAGAAGTGGACAGAGCAGAGATCAACATCCCATAAATAAAACAAATAAACACAAAACACAGAAACTGCTCATTAACAGATCATTTTTACAACGTAATTGACAAAAAAATACCCAAAAATGGCAAATCTCTCACTATTTACTCTCCCTCAAGTGGTTTCAAACCTTTATGAGTTTCTTTATTCTGTTGAACACTGAAGCAGATATTTTGAAAAATGTTAGAACTCTGTAACCATTGCCTTCTACAGTAAAAATACAGTGGAAGTCAATGGTTACCGGTTTTCAACATTCTTCAAAATATCTTCTTTTGAGTTCTGTTTGTGTCTCTTTATTCTGGTAAAGTTTGAGTTTCTTAAACAAATAAAGAATTTAAAAGCACAACAGTGGCAGGTGAATGATGAGTAATGGATTATCAGTGCTGGCTGAACTGCTCCTTTAATAAAGACAAACTGGCTAACTTAGTATTTATAAACAAATCAACAACACAAATAATAATAATAAAGAGTTTCAATCTAGTTTATTATTGTTGAATCATTGAGTCTGTATGCGGTTTCTACAAGCAGTTTATCCATTATTTATTCCCAGCAAACGTTGTGCTTGTACACTGTAAGTTAGCTGAAGAACAGGTAAAGTCTTGAAAGTCATAATAAAGTTGTAAACTAGCATGAAGAGATCAAAAGTGGGATATTAATTTAATCCGAATATAATATTTACCTCATTCTCTTTCTCTTCGCGCTGTTTTTTCCCTTTCCTGCTGCTTCTCCCAGTCTGCAGACATTAAACACAGATTTAGACGACAGCAGACACTCACTGACAGACTCACAGTGAGCTGAATTATTGTAGGACTCTGTATAAATGTGGAAGTGTCTCTGAGGAACTCTTACCTGCTCTTTCTTACACTTCAGCGGCATCTTCTTCACGACTGACTGAGGAGCGCGCGCGCGGGAACGCTGATTGGCAAGAGCGGGCCACGTGACAGATGTACTGTAATCTAATATATGGTTCAGATTTAATTAATTAAAGTAAAAGACGAGCTAAAATCTTTTAGTATTGAGCGATATGATCATAGAAGACATGTTAATTTTAATTAATAATATGTATTTTCGGAATCAGAAACAGAATGAGTTTGAGAATGAGGCTCACACAACTGAACACTGTAATGCTAACACACATACAATTAATGGATTAAGCATCATTTATTAACATTAAATTTAACATAAAACTCTAATGTACATAACTGATGGGGGGAAACTAAAAAGAACCATGATAATGTCAACAAAAAGCATAAAAGTGCTGTGTCATGCTGAAAATGATCAGTTATTCGCCGTTTATATGAAGGAAATTCACTGTTAACCAGGATTTTTACTGTAGCATCTCTACAGTCTTTACCATTGAAGTCAGAGCTATTTTACAGTGACCTGGTGTCATAATAATATAAAAAAGCGAATCAATACATACTTCAAAACAAACTTTTCACTTAAAAAATAAAATTATAATCCAAATAAAAATAATTAGACACTCCATATGGTCGAATATGATATTTTTAAATATATTTTGAAATATTCAAAAATATTGCCAAAAATTATATTTTATTCGAAATATATTTTAAAAATAAATATTTAAATTTAACCTTCTGTATGTCAATCTAATAAACACATTCACATGAACGTTATGGAAATCTTTATTTTGCAACCAATTAGCATACTTAAAACTACATCAGAATTGTATTTTATTGAACAACACAAATATAACATACATCTACCATATATTTAAAACATATTTAGCAAGAAAAACAGACCAGTGCCATCCAGATATACACACCTGGACAATAAAAACACTTATGCACGAATGCTGTTTGTTGACTTCAGCTCAGCATTCAACACTGTCATACCCTCTAAGTTAATAATCAAACTTAGAGACCTGGATATCGACACGTCTCTCTGCAACTGGGTTATGGACTTTCTGACTAACAGACCTCAGAATGTGAGATCAGACCACATCTGCTCCACCACCGTCACACTCAACACTGGTGTACCACAGGGCTGTGTGCTGAGCCCCTTCCTCTACTCCCTTTTTACCATCGACTGTAGGCCTGTGAACAGTTCTAACACCATCATCAAATTTGCAGATGACACCACAGTGATTGGTCTAATCAGTGACTACGATGAGACTGCCTACAGGGAGGAGATACAGCATCTGGCCACCTGGTGCACCGACAATAATCTGCTCCTTAACACCGACAAGACCAAGGAGCTCATTGTGGACTTCAGGAAGGGACGAACAGGCTCACATGATCCCATCCACATCAATGGGATGGCCGTCGAGCCTGTCTCATCCTTCAAGTTCCTGGGGACCCACATCTCAAAGGACTTTTCCTGGACCACCAACACCTCCAGCCTGGTCAAGAAGGCTCACCAGCGCCTATTTTTCTTAAGGCAACTTAAGAAGAACCAGCTGTCATCAGCCGTCTTGGTGAACTTCTACCGCTGCACAATAGAAAGCATCCTGACGAACTGTGTCACAGTCTGGTATGGAAGCTGCTCTGTTGCGGAGCGTAAGGCACTGCAGCGGGTGGTGAAAACTGCCCAACGCATCACAGGGACCACACTGCCAACCATAGAGGACATCCAGAGGAAACACTGTCTGCGCCGAGCACGCAGTATTCTTAAAGATTCCTCTCACCCTGCTCACAGACTGTTTTCTCTCCTGCCTTCTGGCAGGCGCTTCAGGCTCCGCCGGACTAAAACCAGCAGACTAAGGAACAGCTTTTTCCCCAGAGCTGTCTCCCTTTTGAACTCTGCCCCACACTGACTCTTTGCCCCCCTGATACACCCCCACTCTCCTCATAACTCAGACTCCTCATAATCACTGCACTATTTAACATTTGCACATTTAAAAATTGCACATATTCATTGCACTGATTCATTTATTCTAACTGTACATACCCATGTACATTTGTAATTATGTACACACCCACTGTACATATACATTTGTAATTATGTACACACCCACTGTACATATACATTTGTAATTATGTTTATATATCTGCACACTTCTAATTATTAATAGCAACCTGTACATATATCCATCTATTGTAAATCTCTGTTCATAGCTAACACAACCTGTATATAATGTTCATAGTACATCCATTTGTAAATATCACCATAGTTTTTCTATAACTGCACTTTATAACTTATACCTGTATCCTGCACTTGCTGCTATTGCACTCCTGGTTAGACCTAAACTGCATTTCGTTTCCTTGTACTTGTACATGTGTAATGACAATAACGTTGAATCTAATCTAATCTAATCTAATCTAATATGCTTTATTCATCAGTTTACTATTGTGGTTCGGTCAGTTAATACTTTATTAATTAATCTGCAAAAGGCATCAGATGATATTAGATGTTTAACAGTCGCACATAAACCATTATTATCATTTATTTTCTCTAAATGATCATGTCATTGGGTGTGGATCATAAACTGTGGATCGCTGCAGCGGGACGCGCTCGTGACGCTCTTCTGCTTTTCTGGGATTTGTAGTTCAAGCGTCACATTCGCTCAATGCGCTCCTATGGTGGAAGAACTACATATCACAGACTTCCGGCAAACAATAAAGTTGTCCTCCGCACTGGGCGCTGGCCATTAGGTGATGTGTCAGAGTCCGTGATACACCTCGCTCTCTGTTACGGCTCGGTTTAACGGCTCATTGCGGTTCTTAGTGTCGGGAAATGTCTGACAGCGGCGGGGGAGAGGACGGCGGCGGCGGGATGGAGGTCTCCGCGGCCGTGCAGACGGTGGCGGACGTGTCGGTGCTGCAGAAGCACATCCGAAAGCTGGTGCCGCTGCTGCTGGAAGATGGCGCCGACCCACCCGCGTCTCTGGAGAGCGCGCTCGAGGAGAAGAGCGCCCTGGAGCAGATGAGGAAGTTCCTGTCAGACCCGCAGATTCACTCCATTCTGGTGGAGCGGAGCGCTTTGAAAGGTTAATCTCGCACCCGACACCGCTATCATCACCGTTAACGGCAGAGGAAGGGTTAACGTTCACCGCCTCAGCTGAGCATGCGCAGTGCGGAGCAGCGTCCGCTTATTGTGTTCGGCTGAGGCGAATATTGTTAACTTATCGCAGAGTTTTATGTGCTCCAGTCGTGTTTTAGAAGGAAAATAATGAGGTGGATTAGTTTTATGAGCAGTTAGAGATAGCAGGTGATCAGTGATGGGTCAGGGCGGGTTTTACTGCACTGCAGATCAATGACATCACGATCAGCTACTGGGACATGTTGGTTTAATATTCGCACTTTCGATCATTTCTGAACTGTGACAGCCTGTGACAGCCTCCTTATGCTGTTTACCACACTATACTCAGACTAATCTGCCTGAAATAACATGTAAGAATGACTAAACCAGCATGAGCACTATTTAATCTACTGTGGACGGTGTTGGTCTTTGATTAGTCATTTATTATAACGCATTATAGAGGTAAAGTTGGTTTTATATTCGCACATTCGTTCATTTAGGTGTCTATATATTTTTCACCATGTTACTTTGAATATTCGATCGGAATTAGCATGCAAGTATGACTTCAAAACAACATTAACACTATCTAATTGACTGTGAACAATGTTGAACTTTGATAGTCTTTGGCTGCTAATATGATTTCACTATTTAGAATTAGCAAATAACACTTTTATGAAATAATATTATTAAGGAGAATGTCTGAATATCCGAATATAAAACTAACTTTACCTCTATTAACGCATTTCCCAAATAATACTATAATGAAATTCTATTAAAGAGAAAGTAGGAGTTTGCGAAGATTAAACCAACTTTAACACAATCACACACACACACACACACACACACACACACACACACACACACAGTGGGCACATTGCATAGGTTTCCATTATTTTTGTACTTTACAGACTGTAATTGGGGTGAAGCTGGTTTTATATTCAGACTTTCTCCTTAATAGCAATTCTTTGCAAATATAACACAAATGGTTAAACAAACCGTGCTAATGTGGTTTTAAAGTCATTCATTACAGACTGAATACTCAGAGTAATGTGGTAAACAATACAGAGAGCAAGTCAAGTGTTAAAGAATGAACGAATATGCGAATATAAAAGCAGCTGTACCTCAGTGTCATCTGCTGTTTCTGAACACACACTGCGTCATCTCTGAATATGACGCAGATAATATGACTAAAACTGCTCTAGTAAGAGGAGTTACCCTGAGGAAAGCTTTACTGATGATGGTTTAATAGCAGAACATGGCTTTATTCTCATTCTCAGAGTTATTGTCTGCTTCAGTGGAACTAAATTGACCAAAATCCTCTTCTAGCTGATGTAAACATTACAGTCCGGTGGGCAGTTATTAAAGTTTTTATTGTTAACATCGTAATTAATCTGATAATAAATCTGGATTGCAGGACAATAATCACTTCATCTGATGTTTACGTGAATAAAAAGATTTGTGTGTGTGTGTGATTTTTAAATCAGAGAATGAAACCTTATTTGCAATACATAGCATAGTTTAATTCTATTTTCTGGGGGACTATGCTTAGGTGGTCCTCACACACTCAAACACACTCTTTCTCTCTTCACACACTCTCTTGTGCAGTCTGCTGATGTGCGCTCTGCCTCAGTCACATGCTCATGTTATTTTCTTCCACATGTTTTCATTAAATGATGTCTTTTAGTGTTCATATTCAGCAGATGTTTCACTGAGACTGTGTGTGTGTGTGTGTGTGTGTGTGTGTGTGTGTGTGTGTGTGTGTTTGAGCAGAGGATGTGGGTGATGAAGGAGAGGAGGAGCGCGAGTGTATTTCCTACAGCGTCAGCATCGACATCCATTACGGCCTCAAGTCCAACAGGTAAACGCATGCTGCAAAACGTCATTAATCAAAGGTCAAAACATTAAGAGGGATGCAGCAAACCTTCCAACAGCACCGCAACAACACCATAATTAGAGTCAAGAATACATTTTTATTTACTAATCTGTGGAACAGGCGAAAGCAGATAAGACAAGTTGAGCTTTATTGAGATTGAGCTACATGTGTGGACGTACAGTTGACTGAAATGTGGCATCTCACAGGATGACGGTGTGCGTAAATAAACATAACCATAAATATAAACAACACTGGACGTAAGAGCTATTTTAAAACTATACATAAGCCTTAACCTAACTATACTAACTATACACATACGACACATACCTAATTATACAGAAAATCCAAGACAGATTATACAAGTACTTTCACATAAGACAGAACAATATTGTGCAAAAGAGCTGTTTACGGTTGATGAAAACAGCACGACTGCTGGTGCATTCACAGGTGAACACTGACTGATGGTTATTGATGGTTTATTAATGGAAGCAGTTAATCTAATTACAGTGTGCTGATTCTGAGGCTAACAGGAGTGTGTGTCTGTGTGTGTGTGTCTCCATGTTCGTTTGTGCTCCTCCAGCCTGGCCCTGATCAAGCGCACAGGTGTGATCGACGCAGATAAGCCCATCTCCACACAGGTGCGTGTGCTGACTCTGAGCGAAGACTCTCCATATGAGACGCTGCACTCCTTCATCAGCAATGCTGTCGCTCCGTACTTCAAGTCCTACATCCGAGAGTCCGGCAAAGCAGACAGGTAAGCTCAGGCCCAGCCGCACACTCATGCACAGTTGCTGGAGGGGGATATACACCTGAAGTTACATCACGCTTCACAAAATAATCTGTGCAGAAATGACAAAAAGTGTCTGCAGATTCTGTCTGACCCAGGATATCACTAGACCCACACGGAGTCTGACTGTAGATGATTTGGCCCATCACTGAGTCTCTTTATTTACTGATGTAAATGTGTAAATATAGATTTATTCAGTGTTTATATTAATTTATTAATTTCAGTAATGTTATTGACTAATATGTAAATGTTTGTGTATGATTTATGCCCAATATAGTTTGTAGTGTAATATTGTCTGTCTTCTAGTAGATATAATATACGATAGACTTGCTTTGTTTACCAACCAAGTGGATCAAATTGGATTTTCATTGTAAACCTTAAGCATAACTTTTGTGTTAAACTGTTTGGTGTTGGTGCTGTTTTTGCCCCTTTGACTTCCATTATAATCACATTGTTTTAGATTGCAGAGCCATGACAGCATATGAGCATGCGAAAACCGCACCAACATGACCAAAGGGGAGTCAATCTGCCCAGAGTGTGCTGAGTTTCCAAAGCATTTTCCCAAAATATGTGTCAAAATAAGATTTGTCAGCAAAAATCATCCCATTTGCTCAAACACAGAGAAAGATGAGGCCAAATTAAGACTCAAACTCAGCCCAGAGTGGATGAAAATGACCCAACAGCACACAAGGGTTAAAGATGTGTATATTTTGTCCTGTTTTAAGTTTTTAATTACTGTACTCTCAATATCTTTCCACATAAATCTGCAGATTATTTTACAAAAATATGTGCAGAAATAGCAGGAAATCAGCAGATTCTGTGCCATGTTCCGTCATATTCCTCCTGTAATCCTGTGTGTGTGTGTCAGGGATGGGGATAAAATGGCCCCGTCGGTGGAGAAGAAGATTGCGGAGCTGGAGATGGGGTTACTGCACCTCCAGCAGAACATCGAGATCCCCGAGATCAGCCTGCTCATCCACCCCATCATCAGCAACGTGGCCAAGCAGTTCTACGAGCGCGGAGAGAAGCCCAAGGTCACCGACTTCGGGGATAAAGTGGAGGATCCCACATTCCTGAACCAGCTGCAGTCCGGAGTCAACCGCTGGATCCGGGAGATACAGAAGGTGCTCATCGAAGCTTTAAACACACTTCTGTACTGTTATTATTATAACTACAGCAAACTCCAGAGCTGACACACACGCTAAACACTTCAGCATTCAGTATTATTAAGGTCATACAAAAGCCATCAAATAACTTGCTGATGTTTATTGATTTATTTTACCCACAAAAAAACTGCACAACATAGAGATAAAAAAAACACTTTATTTAGTGTCAAATCACTTTCCATTACTTCGAGATTACCTTAGAGTTTTGTTTTAGTACTGAACAGTTACACACTGATGCTCCACTTAATAACAGCCACATGTCAGTCTGAATACAGCTAGGGCTGCTGCTATTGATTATTTAATAATCGATATATCTATCACTGAACCGAATGATTAATCAGACAAAGCAATCATTTTTTTAATTCCACCAGAAATTACATTTACTAATAATGTAACTGCAGGATAAAAAACAAGCTGCACATTGCTTAATTACAATATCTAATCAATCTAATCTAAAAGCTAAAAATAAATAAATGAAATGAGTACAAGTTTAATGGCATTTTCAGCTGTTTCGATAATGTATTGTGCCATCAAGTGAGATTTAGACTGATGCTGTTCACATCTGACGCGGAAGAAGCGTCAAGCGCGAGTGATTTACATGTTAAGTCAATGCAAAGGCGTGAATAGACATCCTGCGGCACGAATTGAGCGTTTTGCGCAATTGACGTGCGAATCGCTCGAGTTCAAAAATCTGAACTTCTGCGGACATTTGTGCTGCGTTAACCAATCAGGAGCTTTCTCTTGTGGGGGCTGTGATTGTGATGTAGCACCTGTTGCTGGTGTCCGGGGGGAAATCCTCCAGCCGACACCGACAACAGTTCATCAAACTGGGCTCGGCTCAGTCAGAAGCACTGCTGAAAGCCTCCGTCATCCAGGTTCAGTTTCTGGAGGAGTTTATGAGCTCACAGAGCTGCTGCACCTCTGAAAGTATCTAGTGGACTCAGACACTGCTCCAAACGTATCGATGCTGTTTTTCAGCCTTCATAAAGCACATAAACACAGTTATTTTATCACTAAAATCCATGTTAGCCATTTAGCAACGAAGCTACAGTCACCGGGCAGACAGAAGCCCGGCCCATGATGTGAATCCGCGTCTGTTCTGAAGTGAATTTGACGCCCGAATGAAGCGGATTTGGTGCGAGAATGAAGCGCGTAAACTCAAATGTTCACACGTTCCGCGTCTGGTGTGAACACAGCATAAGAATTGTCTTAATAGCTAAAACCAGAACATGCTAAATAAATAAATGTGATAGTAAATTTAAAACATTGTGAGGTATTTGAATAAATTGAGTAGAGAACATTATTTTGGTTTCATCTAACTGTACACAATATACTTTTGATGGAAATAAAAGAAGAAATAAAGGCTTTATAACTTTACATTAGATCCTAATGTTAGTGATGCATTTCCGGGACATTACGTCTCATTTGAGGCCATCATGGAGTCTCTATGAATATGCGAGAGACTCCTGGAGCTTCCGGGAGACTTAGGATGTCTGTGTTAGTGTTTAGCAAACTGAACATACAATAGCGAGGAAGGCTTTATTTATTAGTCCAGTGACATAATTTTAGCATTAGGCTTAACACGTAGCACAGTGCCAAGAAAGGGAAAGAAGATAACACTGGCAGTCTATTACATATAGCTGCCACATGATCATCAGCCAAACTGGCACAGCACTGGCATTCACATCTCATCTTGCGCTCGAGAGGATTTCTGACGTTTACTCTGGCTGTCTGTCTGTGTTCCTTCACTCTATCGCTTTTCTCCTTGGTCTGTTGATGCAAACCTTCTCACCATTAAACAACCATGCTTCTGTTTACTGGTCCAGGAAGGGATGCCTTGTATAGAATTTTTTATTTATTTAATTATTTATTTTTAACGAAATGTCGATTACTATTTCAATCGATCGTTTTTTGTAATCAACTAAATTGAATAAATTAAGTTTGAGCCCTAAACACAGCCTTGAACAATGCAAACACATTCACATGCACAAGCACGTGTGTTTTTGGCAGGTATAGGCAAGGCAAGTTTATTTTTATTTATATAGCACATTTCATACACGGTGGCAATTCAAAGTGCTTTACATAAACCGGAATAAAAAGACAAGTGTAAGAAAAAATAAAAATAAAAACAGATAATAAAAAACAGATAAAAATATGTTAAAACAGGTTGTAAAAGAATGAAAAGAAGAGAAAAACATGATAGTGCGATCTGTCGGACGTAGCACAGTGCTCATTCAGTAAAGGCACAGCTAAACAGATGTGTTTTCAGTCTGGATTTGAATGTGTCTAATGTTGGAGCACATCTGATCATTTCTGGAAGCTGATTCCAGCAGCAGGGGGCGCTGTTAGTAGCTGAAGGCCGATTCACCCTGCTTTGACTGAACTCTTGGAATTTCTAGTTTATATGATCCTAGAGATCTGAGTGATCTGTTTGGCTTGTATTCAGTAAGCATATCTGTAATGTATTGAGGTCCTAGGCCATTTAGTGATTTATAGAGCAGTAATAGTACTTTAAAATCTATTCTGAATGTAACTGGGAGCCAGTGTAGAGACCTGAGGACAGGTGTGATGTGCTCTGATTTCCTGGTTCTGGTCAGAATCCTGGCCGCAGCGTTCTGGATGAGCTGCAACTGTCTGACTGTCTTTTTGGGAAGGCCCGTGAGGAGGCCGTTACAGTAATCCACCCTGCTGCTGATAAAAGCATCAACAAGTTTCTCCAAGTCCTCACTGGAAACAAAGCATCTGATTCCTGCAATGTTTTTGAGATGATAGTATGCTGATTTACTAACTGCTTTGACATGACTATTGAAACTCAGATCTGACTCCAGAGTCACACCAAGATTCTTGACCTTATTTTTTGTTGTTTGACCTTTAGAGCCAAGGTACACATTCACCTTGAGAACCTCATCTCTGTTCCCAAACACAATGACTTCAGTTTTCTCTTTGTTTAACTGAAGAAAGTTTTGGCACATCCAACTGTTCATTTCATCAATGCATTGGCAGAGGGTGTCAATAGGGCTGTAGTCATTAGGCAGTAAGGCTCAGTAGATCTGAGTGTCATCAGCATAGCTGTGGTAGGAGATTTGGTTCTTTCTCATTATTTGGCTCAGAGGGAGCCATATAAAGGTTGAACAGGAGAGGTGCCAGAATCGAGCCTTGTGGGACTCCACATGTCATGGGTGTCCACCTCGACCTATGGTCACCTATACTGACATAGTAACCTCTCCCTTCAAGATAAGATCTGAACCATTTGAGGACCGTCCCAGACAGCCCAACCCAATTTCCAGCTTATCCAGAAGTATGCTGTGATGGACAGTGTCAAATGCAGCACTGAGATCCAGCAATACCAGCACTGTTAGTTTACCTGAATCTGTATTTAGGCGGATATCGTTGATTATCTTTATAAGAGCGCTCTCTGTACTGTGATGTGCTCTGAAACCAGATTGAACATTGTCTAAACACCCCTTGGAGTTTAAGGAACGTGTTAACCTGGTTGAAAACAACTTTTTCAATGATTTTTCCAATGAAAGGGAGATTTGAGATTGGTCTGTAACAGATTACTCTTTTTCAAGAGGGGTTTAACAACTGCAGTTTTAAGTGAATTTGGAAAAATCCCTGAGAGAAGTGAAGCATTTACCACTTTTAGGAGATCCATTTCTAGACTGCAGGATGATGTTTTCATAATCTGCACGATCTCCTCTAAGATTTTACCATTAATTGCCATGAAGTCAGACATAATGTCTGATTTCTTAAGTTGTGGTTGAGCTTGTCTGATGTTGGCACAATTTGGCTGATTGGATGAGCTGATTGCCTTTCTGATATTATTGATCTTATCAGTAAAGAAAGCCTCAATATAGAGCCTCAATGATATTTTTATGACCGTATATAGTCAGTGTGTTATACTGATAGTGATGATTATCTCATTGATTTTTAAGCATCACAATTTTATATTTCATTATAAAAATCTGCACAAAAGTGTTTTTTAAATAACTGAGCTGCTCATTTCCATTTTTTCACTATATCATGACAGCGATAGCTGTAAAAGATGTATAAAAAATAATGATTTAGTTTTTTTATATAGTTTATTTGATATGCTTTTATAAAAATCTGTGTTTTTTGATTAATCAGAAGTGAATTATTGAGAAGATCCTCCACAAGCTCTGTTTATAAGCCTCCTTTTAGCTATGAAGCGTGTTCTGTTGGATTATGCTGGCTTTAATTCTTTATTTTATTCAGGTCATTCTTTTGCTGTGATTTTTAACCCTAATCTAAATACAGTTTTAGAGATTTTAGCAAAAGTAAATTGTAAAACTTGAAGCCAAAGTTTAACTAGAAATTACACTTGTCATCATGTACTCACACTCAAACATTTATCAGTTTCTACTGTTGAACACAAAAGAAGATATTTGAAGAATGTTGAAAACCTGTAACCATTGACTTCCATAGTATTTCTGTTTCTTTCTATTGAAGTTAATTTTCAGATTTGCTTCAGAACATCGTCTGTGTTCAACATGGAAATAAACTCATAAATGTTTGGAACAGCTTGAGAGAGAGTAAATGATGATTAGATTTTCATTTTGGGGTGAACTGACCATTTAATATAGTCTATATCTGCTGTAAACTTTTCTCCCAGTAAAATAGCCACGGAAGCTGGCATGACACTTGGGTGTGCATGGTCAAGTCAGCCTGCAGTGTGTGTGCTGATCAGCTGATGTGCAGTGTTCTCCACGCTCTTCATCATATCTTTCATCTGTGTGTGTGTCTACAGGTGACCAAACTGGACCGAGACCCAGCCTCCGGGACGGCCCTGCAGGAGATCAGCTTCTGGCTGAATCTGGAGCGAGCACTGAACCGCATCCAGGAGAAGAGGGAGAGCCCAGAGGTGTTGCTGACGCTGGACATCCTGAAGCATGGCAAACGCTTCCACGCCACTGTCAGCTTCGACACTGACACAGGTAAACACACACACACACACACATACACAGGTCTGAAGGAGAGGGATAGTTCACACAGAAATGACGGTTCTGTCGTTACCCTCCCTCATGTTGTGTCAGTCTCCTGAGCTCTTCATCTTCACACACTGATGAAGATATTTTAACTGACGTGTGAGAGCTCCTCATCCTCCACAGACAGCAAGAGTCCGGAGATGCTGAAAAGACCAAAAACATCCTCGAAACACTCCATGAAAATGCTTTTGGGCACATAAAAACCCCAAAATGATGACTGAGGGTTATGATAAATGACAGAAGTAAAATCTTTAGGTGAACTAACCCTTGAAGCTGCTGTTCCATGATGCTCTGATCTCTATTGGGTCATTAGCCGTGTTTCTGTCCACTTATTTTCATGTGTATTTTGGAATATCAAAATGGAAATGCCGAGATGTGAACACATTTTGAAAATGTGCATAAAAGATCATATGCACACAACTGAGTAGGAGAAACGTTAAACTCCAGTTTATCTACAAACAAACTCTGCATCTGTCTGTGCTCCTGTCTCACGCCTCCACAAGCCGCTGCATTCATGGCGTTTGGTCTTGGTCTTCTGAGGCGCAACTCAATTATTAGAGGAGAACAAACACCACAGTGGAGAATCCCAACAGTGCAGCAGACTCCACTTCTCTGAGCAATATTTTAGCATGTTTAGCAGGAGCTGAGGAGGCGATGCTCTTCTGTGCGTCATTGATTGGAAGCTCTGCTTTATTCACTGATGTTTTCTGTGATATATTAGTCTAATAGTCATCTGTGCATGTGAATCTAATGCTAGTTGTGTTCGTGCAGGGCTGAAGCAGGCTGTGGAGACGGTGAACGACTATAATCCTCTAATGAAGGATTTCCCGCTCAATGATCTGCTGTCGGCCACTGAGCTGGATAAGATCCGTCAGGCTCTGGTGGCCATCTTCACTCACCTGCGCAAGATCCGCAACACCAAATACCCCATCCAGCGGGCGCTGCGTCTGGTGGAGGCCATCTCCAGAGACCTGAGCTCTCAGCTGCTGAAAGTGCTGGGCACGCGCAAGCTCATGCATGTGGCCTACGAGGAGTTCGAGAAGGTGATCTCACACACACACACACACACACACACACACACACACACACACACACACACACACACACACACTGCTGCTGCTGCAAACTATTTTCAACACTGTGTTTTTTTTTATCCGGAGACACTTTAAAATGAATGTTTTTATAAGTCCTTCAACAATAGTAGGACATTTGATCTAAAGCAAATCTGAACAAGCCGACTGTTGTCTTATTTTCTGCATTATTTATTGCTGTTGGCGTCTTTTTATTGTTATAAACCATTATTTTTCTCATAGAAAGGTGATATTAATAAGGTGTTTATCCAGAGGTGTCAGTAAACTCTCTCTGTGTGCTGCGCAGGTGATGGTGGCCTGCTTCGAGGTCTTCCAGACGTGGGAGGATGAGTACGAGAAGCTGCAGGTTCTGCTGAGGGACATCGTGAAGAGGAAGCGGGAGGAGAACCTGAAGATGGTGTGGCGTCTCAGTCCGGCTCACCGTAAGCTGCAGGCCCGTCTGGACCACATGCGGCGCTTCAGACGGCAACATGAGCAGCTGCGGGCCGTCATCGTGCGCGTGCTCAGACCACAGGTACACACACACACTTTAAAGAGGCATGCTTTACACACAACTACATCCTAAAGAGGGACGCTTCACACACAACTACATTTACTTAACGTTTACTCACTCGTGGTTCTTGACGCGTCATGTTTTCAACGTGGTTTTAGACGTGATATGAGAATATAAAGAGTTAACCAGATACAGTACAAGCCACGTGGAGCAGTTACAAGAGACTAAACACAATGAAATACATAATTTGCAAGCTAGAGAAAACAAGGAGGCAGCCATTTTAATCACATTTACTTACACTTGTAAAATGGAGGAAGGAACTGATCCATGAACTGTGCACTGTAAAGATCCTGTCAAGCTCTGATAAAGTCTTTTCTGATCTTTCCTTTAACAAACGGCCGATGTTATAAACGTGTAGATTGCTGAAGCACTCGTCAGATTAATGACGGGAACACCGCACAAGGCTGGGCTGTAATGCTGAGGGGTTTCTGCAGAGAAAAACTTCACCCACTAACTCTTCACTGCCTCATCTTTGGGTAGGGAGAATAACACTAACTCTCCCTCACACTTCAGAGCACAGCATCTTCACCACATGATTCAGCCGGGGTCTGCGTGCACAGCAAATGGGCAGGGCTTGAGCTCCGAATCGACGTCATACCGACAAGGCTAAAGACTCGTTACTGCGATGATTCATTCAAACTACTCTGAGTCGACTCTTTAATAGATGAATCAATAGTTTTAAACACAGCGCACTTTCAGATTTAAGCCTCTAAGCTGGATATTTCACTTCACTCAGAGCTGTTACACACTGATGAAGATCATTCTCAGAAACCCATAATAGGGGCTCTTTAGGATTGTTTTTAATATTTGAACTCGAAACAAGACAGAAACTACAGTAAGAAAAGCATTCATCAGTGTAATCTTGAGTTTCTTCTGTTGAGCATTCTGAACAATGCTGAAAATGATCCATAATCATCCATAGTAGAAACTAAGGCTACGTTCACACTGCAGGCCTGAATCTGATCTCTTCACTTCAGATTTGTGCCACTTTCATATGTAGTCTTAAATCAGACACAGATCTGATGTTCTGCAATGCGACCGCAGTGTAAACGGTTATGTCGGATGTGACTTTTACATAATCTTAGAGCGACATGCGTCATCATTCTGTGCTGCAGTCATCATCCACACCTCTGCAGCACAGTAGAATAACACACAGGGGGATTACTTTACCACAGAAAGTTGGTTGTTCATTTTGACAAAGATTTTGAAGGCAAAACTGGTGCTTGTTAACCACTCTGGTTACCATTGGGGCACGGGATGATCACGATGCTAAAGAGCATCGGGGGTGTTGCGGAAAGGGGATCCGTGCACAAAGGAGGGGGCACTTTCATTTTAAGGACGAACATTATCTCCGAGCGAATAAAGGGCAGGAGCTCAAGCACCCAAACCCCCCATCTGTACGTGTCTGTTGTTTATAATGAAGTACAATAAAATAACTGCAAACGGAGATAAACCAACTCCACCTTCACAGCTCAGTCTGCAGCTGCTCATTAACCCTTGATGAGTTCACTACACCGGTGGTCAGACAGACGCACGGCGCGGTGTCATAAATCACAAATGATCAGTGTTTTTAATCGCTAGGGACTTATTTTAGGTTTAAATGCCGAAATACACATTAGTAGTAGCAGAACAACTCTTTACAGCTCATGTAATACACCACGGCTGTCTGTGAACAGGGCAATAATCATATTAAGCATAATCTGACAGCGTGCTTCATACAGTACACACACTGTGTACATAATTAGACATTGTGTGTTGTCCGTAACTATACTTCTGCGCATGCGGGTCAGTTTACGACCATGATCTGTTCACGCTGCTAATCTGATATTGGCCACATTTATAACAGCAGTGTGAACAGCGAGGCAAAAACATCAGATCTGAGAACAAATCAGATTTGAGCACTATAAGCCTCGCAGTGTGAACGCAGCCAAATAATACTGTTTTTTCCAGCATTCTTCAGTAAATCTTGTTTTGTGTTCAAAGAAGTTTGGAATGAGTGGAAATGGATGACAGAATTATTGTTTGTGAACTGCCCCTTGAATGCAATCCTTAAGATAGATGCAAGTGTTGTTTTGTTTTGCGAGGCGATACGCCATACAGTGGCTTGTTTTTAAGCAGCATCTCAGTAATAAGACAATAATGGAGCGTTCTGTTCTGTAAAGACCACAGGAGCGTGATTATTGAGATCAGTGTTGAGTCTGGTCGAGCTCATCAGTGTTTTCATCTGTAAGACAGAGCTGCTGATATGCACACACCGGCTCAGACAAACCCCTCTCACATCTCAGTTTCTCACACAGCCTCAGGGGAACGCCACACATGATGATGATGATGGCTATTTTCACATCTTAATGAAGCTTTTATGCTAACAAATCTATGCATGGGCCGGTGTAAGTTTCTGACGGAAACATTAATAATATTCTGAAGCAGTAAACATGTCAGGCTAAATAGTTAATATAAATCATTGAATTTTGCTGTCTTCATTAGTTTATAAAACACAGATTTACATATACCTTGCGAACGGTAAAACAGAACATTTTAGTGGTATTAATACCTTTACTTTTCTAAACCGCGGTAAACCTTGAAACTGGTCATCATCCTATGCATAAACCCAGCTGACACGCAGAGTTTCTGTTTACACAGAACAGCATAAACTATAACAATGATCACCTCAAATGCTGATTACGTGCTTTAATCAGTGTTAAATGCTAATGTGAGTTTGAAGACTTCAGCTGACTCTTATAGGCATTCTGAAACCAGCAGCAGATCTAGAAAATCAAATAACTAGCAGACGTAATGTTTAAAACTTAACTTTAGAACTGTCACACTCATTTATTGAAGGAGAAGATGAACTTATTAATTAAGAATATTTTAATAAAATGTGTGTTTTAAACAGGAAATATTGAAAGGGAAATGTTTAAAAAGGTGGTTAAAATGTTTATCTTTGATCCAGTTGAAAGATCTTCTGAGTTTTCATCACTGGATATTTATGTGTTTTGTACAATGCATGATGAATAAGAAACGGTTATGATTAGAGTTGTTCCGATAGCGATACTTGTATTGGAAATACTCACCAATGCCAAAATGTTTGCAGTATCGGCGAGTGTTTCCGATTCTAGTGATTGAGACCCTAAACTCATGCGATATCCTCTTTTTAAGTGAGACGTATGCCTGCTCGCTTTGCTTCACCCTGCAATCCCTTATTCTGTGCTTCTGTCAGATGTAGTATGGTCATGCTGTAAAAGCTCTTCTGTTCCTGTTTGCTCACCTGCGCAGGTGTCTGCTGTACCGCAGCACGCTCAGGGCGAGAGTGCGGAGCCGGCCGATCTGAAGGTGGCGGAGGTGCTGTTTGATGCTGCGGACGCCAATGCCATCGAGGAAGTGAACTTGGCCTACGAGAACGTGAAGGAGGTGGACGGGCTGGACGTCTCCAAGGAGGGCATGGAGGCGTGGGAGGCAGCCATGAAGCGCTACGATGAGCGCATCGACCGTGTGGAGACGCGCATCACCGCACGCCTGCGCGACCAGCTGGGCACCGCCAAAAACGCCAACGAGATGTTCCGCATCTTCTCCCGCTTCAACGCCCTGTTCGTGCGGCCGCACATCCGCGGAGCCATCCGGGAGTACCAGACGCAGCTGATCCAGCGGGTCAAAGACGACATCGAGTCCCTGCACGACAAGTTCAAGGTGCAGTACCCACAGAGCCAGTCCTGCAAGATGAGCCATGTGCGGGACCTGCCGCCGGTGTCCGGATCCATCATCTGGGCCAAGCAGATCGACCGGCAGCTGACGGCCTACATGAAGCGGGTGGAGGACGTGCTGGGCAAGGGCTGGGAGAACCACGTGGAGGGCCTGAAGCTCAAGCAGGACGGGGACAGCTTCCGGGCCAAGCTCAACACGCAGGAGATCTTTGACGACTGGGCCCGGAAGGTGCAGCAGCGTAACCTGGGCGTCTCCGGGCGCATCTTCACCATCGAGAACACGCGGGCGCGCGGACGCACCGGCACAGTGCTGAAGCTCAAGGTCAACTTCCTGCCTGAGATCATCACGCTCTCCAAGGAGGTGCGCAACCTGAAGTGGCTGAGCTTCCGTGTGCCGCTCGCCATCGTCAACAAGGCGCATCAGGCCAACCAGCTGTACCCGTTCGCCATCTCGCTGATTGAGAGCGTGCGCACCTATGAGCGGACCTGTGAGAAGGTGGAGGAGCGCATCTCCATCTCGCTGCTGGTGGCCGGACTGAAGAAGGAGGTGCAGGCGCTCATCACTGAGGGCATCTCACTGGTCTGGGAGTCCTACAAGCTGGACCCGTACGTGCAGCGGCTCGCAGAGACCGTCTTCAACTTCCAGGAGAAGGTCAGACTCTCTTCTATTATTGAGCAATATAATCCTCCATTATCTTGTGCATGTTTACTTGAAGAAATGAAGAGTTCAGATGGACAAACCTCTATAATAACCAGCATGAGGACGTGTCTCCGCTGATTGTAATAATTCATTGTGATAGTCCTGATCTGAGGTGCAGATGTGTTAGTGTTATTACTGATAACCTGTCGGCTTCTGAATAATCTCGTGTTGTGTTTAATGATGCTATAATGTCAGATGGTCACCGGTGTGAATGTGCTGATCTTCACTGTCAGGTGGATGATCTGCTCCTGATCGAGGAGAAGATTGACCTGGAGGTTCGCTCTCTGGAGACCTGCATGTATGAGCACAAGATGTTCACCGAGATCCTGAACCGCATCCAGAAGGCCGTGGATGACCTCAACCTGCACTCCTACTCCAACCTACCCATCTGGGTCAACAAGCTGGACATCGAGGTGAGAAACGCTGGAAATGTCCCTCCAGGAAGAATATGAAGTGATTTATAGAGTGTTCAGTCAATATCTCAGCATGCTGTAGTCCAGATTAACATGTGCAAATGATCATGCTCCATTATTAAGCAATTAAAGCTCCAAGCATTCGACTCTTATGAACACCACTGCAATCTGAATATTGGTAATAGCACTTGCTTACAGTATCAGTGTTAAATGATTCAGATTATTTTGAAGTGCACACAGTATAAATGTGGATGTTCATTATCAACATATACTGAATTATGTCTAACGCTGCCATAAATCACTGATGTGGCAATAAATAAATCCTGCATTTCCTCTGTAGATCGAACGCATCCTGGGCGTACGTCTGCAGGCGGGACTCAAGGCCTGGACGCAGGTTCTCAGGGGCCAAATGGAGGACAAGGCTGACGTGGACATGGACACAGAGGCTCCTCAAGTCAGCCACAAACCCGGAGGAGAGCCCCGTATTAAGGTAAGAGCCGCCGGATAGCCCTCTGAGCTCTCTCTTCTGTGTTAATGATGATCTCTACACTGAACTGATGTTTTACCCACAGAACATCATCCACGAGCTGCGCATCACCAACCAGGTGATCTACCTGAACCCGCCCATTGAAGACTGCCGCTACCGGCTCTACCAGGAGATGTTTGCATGGAAGATGAACATCCTGTCTTTACCCAGAATCCAGAGTCAGAGATATCAGGTGTGTGTGTGTGTGTGTGCTGGTGTCTGCAGCTTCCTCATTAATTCTCTCCCTAACCCATTAATAGTGGCTTAAATGGTTCTTTCGTGGAAAATAACGTGCTCCAATTTAATTATTAATATCTTCAATGCTTCAGTGATTTAAGCTCAGTCTCATTTCAAAGAGGAACACATTTATTTTTGGTAATGCCCTGTTTTTAATGTTACCAGACAGCGGTTTTACCTGGAGAGACTTTAAAAGAAAGAGTTTTGTAAATGAGAGTTCTTCAAAAATGATAGAATTTTGATCAGTAGTCTAGATTTTTTATATTTTTAATGTATTATTTATTGCTGTTGATTTATTATTCCTATGAACCATTAATGTTTATTATAAAAAGTGATATTTATAAAAATGTTTTATAAATGTTTTCATTTATTTTTACTGTGATCTTGCCAGAGAAGCCGATACGGCGATAAACTAAATGCTCATTTTAAAGCAGTCAGATTGTAGCTGAACTGAGAAATTTAAGGGAAAAATGATTGCGTTTATGGAAATTATAAGAGAATGAATGTACCTTTTATTATATTGCATAAAATATGTATTTAACAAACCAGTTTTAACCTAATATTGACAAAATAAAACAATCAGCTTAAATATCTGAATAAATTATATTCCAAATTTGAAGTGAATATCTCAAACTGCTTTCAGTAGGGTTTAGTTTGGCTGCAGTACCAGACATGACCACCAGTTTACATTGATGACCATATTAGGGCGCCTCCTGTTTCTGTGTATGTTTTGAGGAATGTGATTTATATTTATTCATACTTTTGACAATATTTGTAAAATAGGCATCAAATTCTTAAGTAGTTTGGGCCGTTTGATGGTATTTGATTTTAATTTAACCTTTAAAAAAACATCTAAAGAATGTTTACATGTGGATTGCTGTAGCAAAGTAATCCTTTATGAGGATAAAGTATCCTTAGTATCCTTGTCACAAATGAAGTCAGTCAGCAGTTATGGAAACCAGAGCTTTCAAATGATATACAGTTCATCATGACTGCTTTTAGACTACAATATTATGGTTTAGAAATGTTACTGCAAATGCTCCCACATGCAGTAGTGACAGTAAATGTGTGTTAGTCTATTACTTTTCCTACAGAACGAAAACAAACAGCAGTAAAATGTGTATTCAGAACTCATGATAATATTAGTATTAGCCTGCAGTATAGTGCAGTGAACTCCTGCTTGTTTTACAGGTGGGCGTCCACTATGAGCTGTCAGAGGAGGAGAAGTTCTACAGGAACGCTCTGACCCGGATGCCCGATGGCCCATCTGCTCTGGAGGAGGCCTATAATGCAGTCAAGGAGAACGTGTCCGAGGTGGAGCAGTACGTCAAGGTCAGCTCATGCAGTACTCATATTGCCATTCATCATGATTTTTCTGGTTGTGAGACATTATGGATACTCTGGTGCCAGATAAATATCGTGGAGGTTTGACTTGTGATATGTCCATATATTCCAGAATTGCTTGTATTGGGATATATCAATATTGGGGCAAAAATATTGTGATGATATGGTTTAGGTTTTTCTTGTGATTGATATAATATCATTATAATATAGTAGAGGTGTTTCTTAAGATATATCAATATATCGTGGAATCACTGATATTGTGATAGTATCGGGGGGAGTATGGTGGTGATATTGTTTGGGTATTTGTGTGCTGTATTGTAGAACCCCTGATATGGTGGTAATAGAGTGTGCATGTTCTGTGCTGCTCCTCCAGGTGTGGCTGCAGTACCAGTGTCTGTGGGACATGCAGCCGGAGAACATCTATAACCGGCTGGAGGAAGACCTGAACAAGTGGCAGGCGCTGCTGGTGCAGATCCGCAAGGCCCGTGGCACCTTCGACAACGCAGAGACCCGAAAAGAGTTCGGACCCGTCATCATTGACTATGGCAAGGTGAGAGGATCTGCTCATCATGGAGATGGTGGAGCCTTTCACAACACGATTACAAGATTAACGTGATTACAGCGCTGGCAGATTATTCTAAACTCGCTTAATTTTACAACTCATTTAATCTGAAAACAAGACTATATGTTGTTTTTGTCTAGAAAATGCTTCTTGATTTAAGAGTTTTTAGATATTTGGACTAGAAACAAGACAAACTAAGTGTGTAAATGCGATCTGTATTGGCCATGAAACAGCCGCTGGAGCTGATATGGGAATAACCTCTACTCTCTTTGTGCTGTGTGTTTTAGGTCCAGTCTAAAGTGAACCTGAAGTACGACTCGTGGCATAAGGAGGTGCTGAGCCGCTTTGGGCAGATGCTGGGAAACAACATGCAGGACTTCCACTCGCAGATCTCCAAGGTGAGCCTGAGCTCCGGCTGAGGGCATTATGGGATGCTTGTGTGTTATAGTGCATGTTTAACTATCTTTATTTACTGTCCATCCTGTACACAACTGCTGAGCTTTGCTGATTCTGACTGTAACGTAGTGATGATATATATCTTTCTGTGAAGCTGCTTTGGAGCGATCATCATTATTGTGAAAGCTCTATATGGTATGCAGTCGAGTGTTTCTGAGCTGTTATTTGATGTTCTGCAGTCTCGGCAAGAGCTGGAGCAGCACTCTGTGGACACGGCCAGCACGTCTGACGCAGTCACCTTCATCACGTATGTGCAGACGCTCAAACGCAAGATCAAGCAGTTCGAGAAGCAAGTGGACGTGAGTATGAGCTGAACAACACGCTCCTAAAGAGTGTGATTGATTCTACCTGAGGATGCTTTAATCTTTGAGTTTCTTTCCTCTGTTGAACACAAGATATTTTGGGGAAAGTTGTAAGCCGGTAACATTGACTTCCATAGTGGGAAAAACTAATACTTTGGAAGTCAGTGGTTACAGGTTTCCAACATTCTTCAAAATATCTTCCTTTGTGTTCAACTGAGTAAATGATTACTGTTAGTTTTAGTGAACAGACCCCTTAAATCTGCTCAGTGAATGAAGCGTATCTGACCTCTCGTCCTCAGCTCTTCCGCAACGGTCAGCGTCTGCTGGAGAAGCAGCGGTTCCAGTTTCCCCCGTCCTGGCTCTACATCGACAACATCGAGGGCGAGTGGGGCGCCTTCAGCGACATCATGAAGCGCAAAGACACGGCCATCCAGCAGCAGGTGGCCAACCTCCAGATGAAGATCGTGCAGGAGGACCGCGCCGTGGAGAACCGCACCACAGACCTGCTGGCCGACTGGGAGAAGACCAAACCTGTGGCTGTACGTCTGCATTTATAAATCAATGGACAGATGTTTTGATATTGTGACGCAGTTCCCAGAGAAACAGAATATTCAATCAACATTCACTCCTAAACTGATGATGAGCTCTTAATGTCTGGAACGAGTCTTAAGAGGTATTGAGTTTTTGCAGACTCAACAGTGTATGTGTGTGTGTGTGTGTGTGTGTGTGTGTGTGTGTGTGTGTGTGTGTGTGTGTGTGTGTGTGTGTGTGTGTGTGTGTGTGTGTGTGTGTGTGTGCAGGGGAGTCTGCGGCCAGAGGAGGCGCTGCAGTCACTCACCATCTATGAGGGAAAGTTCGGCCGTCTTAAGGATGACCGAGAGAAGTGTGCGAAGGCCAAAGAGGCTCTGGAGCTGACAGACACGGGCCTGCCCAGCAGCAGCGAGGAGAGAGTACAGGTGACACACACACACACACACACACTCCATAACACACAAATACACAAGTAGAGCTGGGTGATTAATCACATTGAGATAGTATTGAGATGGTTCCTCTGGGCTGGACGAGTAAAGCGATGTCTGACCGTCCCAGTAGAAGCAGCTCTCAGCGTTGAGCTCTTGTGTATATCATTTATTTATGCAGGTGAGTTTTGGTTGCAGATTGTTGGTCTTAAGTTTGTAATATTCGTATGAGTTATTCTTATAGACATCCTGCATTTGCACTGGTCTAACAGTACGGGTAATGGAGGAATGTGTGTGTTCAGGTGGCTCTGGAGGAGCTGCAGGACCTGAAGGGTGTGTGGTCGGAGCTGTCGAAGGTGTGGGAGCAGATCGACCAGATGAAGGAGCAGCCGTGGGTCTCTGTGCAGCCGCGCAAGGTGTAGCATTAGCCTGAGTTTCATTAGCTTATCACACTGCAGACATGAGCGCCCTCTTCACTGAGTGTGTGTGTGTGTCCACAGCTCCGCCAGAATCTGGACGGACTCCTCAACCAGCTGAAGAACTTCCCGGCGCGGCTGCGTCAGTACGCCTCCTATGAGTACGTGCAGCGGCTGCTGAAGGGCTACATGAAGGTGAGCGCTCGGCCCTCTGGGTAATGCACAGCTCCAGCTTTTACAGACCCATTGGTAAAAGCTAGTTACATCGTACTAATGTTCGGTAGTGTTGTAGGAAGCTGCATTTAGGTTGGGAAAGCTGCAGTTCCTTTGTATAAAGGTTTGGTTTGTTAAAGGCTAGAGCTGCAGGTACACTGAGTAAATGAAGAGTGAATGAACTGAGTCTAATTAAACTAAAGTGCTGGGAAGTGCTGTATCTGGACAGTGCTTACATTTGACAAATGTGTAAGAGCCCGGTAATGTTCTGTAATATATACGCTCAGCAGCATCTGGGTTTATCTTCATCATATGTCGTGTGAATTCGGTTTGTTGCTCAGGGAAGTCAGCAATTGTGATGCTTGTGTTAGCGTGTGACCCCTGAACCGTGCCGCTCCGCAGGTCAACATGCTGGTGATCGAGCTGAAGTCGGAGGCGCTGAAGGACCGGCACTGGAAGCAGCTGATGAAGCGTCTGCATGTCAACTGGGTGCTGTCGGAGCTCAGCCTGGGCCAGATCTGGGACGTGGACCTGCAGAAGAACGAGATGGTGGTGAAGGATGTGCTGCTGGTGGCGCAGGGAGAGATGGCGCTCGAGGAGTTCCTCAAACAGGTGCTGCACACACACACACACACACACACACACACACACACACACACACACACACACACACACACACACACACACACACTTACACTGTATAGATATAGGACAACTACGAGTCAGGGTCATCAGTTTTTTGCACATGTGTATTTACAGTTATTGTGTATTTACCAAATTATTTGTCCTCCTGTGAAACAAATATTTCCCTGAGACAAATGTGAGACAAATATAAGTGCTGTTTAATGGAGAGATTGTTTTAAACATAGTTTTAATAACTAGTTTCTTTAAGCCTAGTTCACACTACATGACTTTATACATCGGCAGATCGCTGTGCCGTTCACACTACATGACTTGATTTTGTGTCTTTTAATCGCTCTGGTGTTCGCACTACGCAAATGATCCACAAGAGGGGGGTCACACACTCCATGATCTGACAACAACTCGTTCCCCAACAGCTTAGTCAAGCTACCAAACCACAGCCAATACAATGTTGAGGGAGGAGCTGTCACAAAAAGCTGAACACTATTGGCTGCTGGTGTGCTGATGACATCACTGACAGCGCTTCAAGCTTTCAAGGGAGCATTTAAAAACGTCATCAGTCAGCTGATGCATCAGCGGATCAATCGCTCATCCGCAAGGTTTAAGTGGATAAATGTGGCTTTAACACTAGCACTACAGAGGCAGTCAGAGAGTGTTTAATTTTTGTAATTTAACTCTTTGAAATAAAACTAACACATCTATAAGACCCTGACTTTAAATATGTGTACATTTTTTCTCTTAGCAACTTCTTGTTGTCAGATCATGGAGTGTGTGACCCCCCTCTTGTGGATCATTTGCGTAGTGCGAACACCAGAGCGATTAAAAGACAAAATCAAGTCATGTAGTGTGAACGGCACAGCGATCTGCTGATGTTTAAAGTCATGTAGTGTGAACTAGGCTTAAGTGTAATTTAAAGGGATCGTTCACGCACATTTACTCTATTTACCCTTCCGCAAGGTGAGTTTCAGTTTTTTTGCAGGAAAATATATTTTGAAGAATGCTGAAGCTGTAACCATTGACTTTCATAATCTGAAACAATACAACATTTTACAAAATATCTTCAAGGCAGAGTAAATAATGAAGATTTACAGCTTTGGCTGAACTGACCCTTTAACTAGTTTAATTAGTTTAACTGTGCAGGTTAGGTTAATTAGGCAAGTCAACAGACAGCTGTGGTTTACTGTAGACCATAAATAAACTTTTTATTGATGCTAATAATATTAACCTTTTTACAAATATTATTAATAATTCTGCTTTAATTTCAGCCAAATTAAAAGAAAGTCGTGCTAAAACTATTGAGCAGCACCCATTCATGTCCTAGGACAGTTTTTGAGTGTTGTTGACTACTGTGTATATATACATGCGCACACACACACACACACACACACACACACACACACACACACACACACACACACACACACACACAGAAAAGGTGCCAGGTGTCAATGTGAGTGTGTGATTAAACTAGACTCCGTCTCCTGTGTTCTGCAGATCCGTGAGGTCTGGAACTCGTATGAGCTGGACCTGGTCAACTACCAGAACAAGTGTCGCCTGATCCGCGGCTGGGACGATCTGTTCAACAAGGTGAAGGAGCACATCAACAGCGTGTCGGCCATGAAGCTGTCGCCATACTATAAGGTCAGAAACACACACATCTGTCTCTCAGTGAACACACACACACACACTGGCCCTGCAGGGTGTAACACTGCTGTGTGTGCGCAGGTGTTTGAGGAGGACGCTCTGAGCTGGGAGGACAAGCTGAACCGCATCATGGCGCTGTTCGACGTGTGGATCGATGTGCAGCGCCGCTGGGTTTACCTGGAGGGCATCTTCACAGGAAGTGCAGATATCAAACACCTGCTGCCCGTAGAGACGCAGCGCTTCCAGAGGTCAGAGTTCATCACACACACACACTCCTGGTCTGTCATTACTATGGACTCATGATTTGCTCTCCCTCAAGGGGTTTCAAGCCTTCTGCTGAACAGTAAAGATGTTTAGAGAAATGCTGAAACCATATATTAGACAGAGATGGTGTTACTGCACTATTCCAATGTGCTGTCCACGAGTCTGTCATGCAGAGAAATGTCCTCAGTGTTTACAGGATTCAGGAGTTAATGACTGAACACGTCTTTATAGACGTTCACAGTGTTGCTGCACATGATGTATGTCACACTGGAGACGTGATTTCAATATTCTCCAGTGGGCTAGATGCTTAATAATAGCCATTCAGTCACCTTTCCTAAAGCATCTCTAATAGAATGTTGGTCTCGTGCAGCCGCCATGTTTGTAGTTTTACACTTCTTACCTGGGTTTGTAGTTCTAACCAAATTCACATCTCTCAAACTACAGTCAGGGACACAGTTCTATTTTCAAGTACCATTTAGGACGGATGGTATGTGAATGGGAAGGTCAGTGTTTACAGGGTTTCAGCATTTTTCAGAATATCTTCTTTTGAAGGGAACAGTTTAAGACGAGTGACGCGTGAGGAGATGATGACCATGACCATGTTTGTGTGAACTGACCCTTTAAACACATTTCAGCATCAGCACAGAGTTCCTGGCTCTGATGAAGAAGGTGACCAAGTCTCCGCTGGTGATGGACGTGCTGAACATCCAGGGGGTTCAGAGGTCACTGGAGAGACTGGCGGATCTGCTGGGGAAGATCCAGAAGGCCCTGGGGGAGTATCTGGAGAGAGAGCGCTCGTCCTTCCCCAGGTATGATCAGCTGCTGCTCGAACACAGAGAGAGACTGCTGGAAGAGTGCTCAGATGTGTTCTTTACAGCGCTCTTCTGGCTTCATGTCATGTCTGTAATGTCGTGCACACTGGACCATTATCACACGCGATTATCACTGATGTTTAACACCTCGTGAGTGACTAAACCTGACACACTGATGCACAAGCGGCAGTAAAAGCATCCTTAAGAAAAATCCTCCAGTTAGTTTTTTGATCTGATGTGCCGTTCTAAAAACTGGTCAACCAATCAGATTTCAGTTTTTTGTTCACATGGCTTGAACACCACTGGGTGGCGCTCTAGCACAAACGCTTGCATGCAAAAGCAGATTCAGTGTTTAATTTGACGTCATTTTCTTCCTGGTTTGATTTCATGATTCGTCATGTTCTTTGGTCCAGTGTGAGTGGTTTATACGCTCACTCTGCGCATCGCCAGTGACTGAGTATGAATATTAAAATGATAAACGTGAGCAAAAGTCATCCTGAGTGCTGGCAGGTTATGATGCATCATCCAGAGTTGGTGACCGCTGAGCTGCTTATTAATCTCTGCTCAGTAATGCTGTGATGAAAGCAGATGTCCAGCTATTCTGGCTGATGCTGTTAGTAAGCATGATCTTGTCATTATTGGAGGCTCACTGCAGTGGTTTGCTTCCGGCAGGTTCTACTTTGTGGGTGATGAAGATCTGCTGGAGATCATCGGCAACAGTAAAAACGTGGCCAAACTGCAGAAACACTTCAAGAAGATGTTTGCAGGCGTCTCCAGCATCCTGCTGAACGAAGACAACACTGAGGTGCTGGGCATCTCGTCGCGCGAGGGAGAGGAGGTGCGGACGCTACATCACATGATCATTGTAGATGTCTAATGTTCATAATGTTCAGCTTTTGGGATTGTTTATTTATGTAGTATCAGCACTTACTGAACTGTGATGTTGTTATTATGTAGAATGTTTATTTCTGTGCTGATCTGGCCATGACATCTCCATAAGTTACTGATAATAAATAAAGAAGCCAGTCCTGATGGAGTGTTGTGTGTTGCTGTCAGGTGCTGTACAAGACGGCGGTCTCCATCACCGAGCACCCCAAGATCAACGAGTGGCTGACGCTGGTGGAGCGTGAGATGCGGGTGACGCTGGCCAAGCTGCTGGCGGAGTCAGTGACTGAGGTGGGCGGATTCAACAAGGGCACAGGCATCGACCTGACCACCTACATCAGCTGGATCGACCGCTATCAGGTGAGCCGCACGCTAACTGGGGTTTAACAATACATCATAGGAGTGCTCACATCAGACTTATCCCAGATCAGATCTTATTGCGTATCATACATGAACATCTGATCTGATCTGATCTGATCATCTGGCATATGGAGTATGGTTGCACCACAGTCACTAATGCACAGGTGAACAGCAGTGCTCAGAGTGTGTGTGTGTGTGTGTGTGTGTAGGCCCAGCTGGTGGTTCTGTCCACCCAGATCGACTGGTCTGAGAATGTGGAGAGCGCTCTGAACACCATCGCAGGCGGGGGGAACATGGCTCCGCTGCAGGCCGTGCTGCAGAACGTGGAGGCGACGCTCAACCTGCTGGCGGACACCGTCCTGATGGAGCAGCCGCCGCTGCGCAGGAAGAAGCTGGAGCACCTGGTGAGAAACACACCTGTCTGTCTGTCTGTGTGTGTGTGTGAGCTCAGCTGAGGCTCATGGGTCATAACAATAACGCTCTAATAATGAATGACTGTAGATCACGGAGCTGGTGCACCAGAGAGACGTGACCCGAACCCTCATCAAGAACAAGATCGATAACCCCAAGTCGTTCGAGTGGCTGAGCCAGATGCGCTTCTACTTCGACCCCAAGCAGACGGACGTGCTGCAGCAGCTCTCCATCCAGATGGCCAACGCCAAGTTCAACTATGGCTTCGAGTATCTGGGGGTGCAGGAGAAGCTGGTGCAGACGCCGCTCACCGACCGCTGCTACCTCACCATGACACAGGCGCTGGAGGCCCGGCTGGGGGGGTCGCCCTTTGGTCAGTCCACACACAAACACACACTCTTTCTGTGTGTGTGTCTCTCTCTGCTGGGGGAGATTAGAGCTGCTGCTGACTGACTGTGTGTGTGTGTGTGTGTGTGTGTGTTTGTGTTTATCTTGCAGGCCCCGCTGGAACTGGGAAGACTGAGTCTGTGAAGGCGCTGGGGCATCAGCTGGGCCGCTTTGTGCTGGTCTTCAACTGCGACGAGACCTTCGACTTCCAGGTGCAGTAGCCCCCTGCTGATATTATATTTATATATACACTGGACACTTTTGAAAACCTTTCAAATGTTGACTAGAGACAGGGAGGGGTGTTAAAGAGTTGTAGGAGAACTCTGATGAAAGGTTTTGATCCACTTCAGATGTTGACTACTGTAGAGAGAGACAGATAGAGAGAGATACAGTCAAGCCTGCAATCATTCATTCTCCGCACACTCTTAGTTTCTCTTACTCAGACAGAAAGTTTTCTTTCTAACGCTTTCTCCACTGGTGCTTTTGCTCATTCATCTTCAGTGAGGAGTGACTCTTTCAGGCTAGAGGATCTCCTTCATCACTTTTCCGCTCCTCCCCAGATTTTCAATTGGGTTTAAGTCAGGGCTCTGGCTAGGCCACTGCAAAACGTTAATGTTTGTGTGTGCTAAGCATTTCTTCAGCACATTTGCTGTGTCTTGGGTCTTTGTTATTAGAGCTGAACAATATCTTGTCTGAGCATTGATATCGCAGTGTGTGTATCTGCAATAGTCACATCACAGGATTCAGTTATTTATTAAAGATTAAAAGATTGGGGTATTATTACATTTTATTATTCATACAATGGTGTCCATGTCGTTTTGCGTTTGATTGATCAATTTCTGTACATAAATACTGTTAGACTCCATAAAGCACTGCTTATTTCTTTAATTATGTTTGCTTGTAGTGTATTATAATTTATGCAGATGCACTGCATAGAGAAAGTCTTGATCCTCCCAGTGAATCTAAATGAATGAAATCTTTCCAAATAGAGCTCTTCAGATCATCTGATGACATTATATTCATATAGCGTTAAATAATCACAGCAAAACAAAATATGGCAGTGTCAGATTTTCCCGATATCGTGCAGCCCCAGTTGTCGTGCTGAAATGTCTCCACTGGCTTCTGCAGCAATATTGTCAATAAGTGTATGATAATAACATCTTCAGCAATTAACCGCAGTGAATATTTGATCTGGTCAGAAGCGTAGGGTGTGCGGTGTGTATAATCATGCAGTGTGCAGTGTGTGACGCTGTGTTCTCCCGCAGGCGATGGGTCGTATATTCGTGGGTCTCTGTCAGGTGGGCGCGTGGGGCTGCTTCGATGAGTTCAACAGGCTGGAGGAGCGCATGCTGTCAGCCGTGTCCCAGCAGGTGCAGTTCATACAGGTGGCACTGAGGGAACACAGCAACCCCAACCGAGACCACAGTATGTACTGCACACACGCACACACACACACGCTACATAGTACAGTTATCTTTCACAGCGCCCCCTACAGCATCAGGAGATGCCCCCAGATGATGCAGATGCCCGTCACCAATTCATCTCATTCATCTGATTTTAGGGTCATTTTTTAAGCTTAAAACACTACAGTGATGCTGAAATAACAATAATATACCATAATAATAATGCTCAAATATGACATCCAACTGACAACAGACTGAACTTTTGTAGTTAATTTTGAGTAAAACTAAGTTTAAGTTTGTCTGGAATAAAAAACAGAAATTCATATCACATAATAATGATGGAGTCAGAGTATTTGACTGTATTCTGCTCAGGCGTGAAGGCTAGAGTCATTAGCATCGCATCATCAACATGCTCACAGATATTTGATGTATTATTCCTGTGTGTTGTTGGTGAGTTAATGATTGTGTGTGTGTGTGTGTGTAGGTGTGCCTGTCACCACTGAGCTGCTGAATAAGCAGGTGAAGGTGAGTGCGGAGATGGCCATCTTCATCACCATGAATCCTGGATACGCCGGACGCTCCAACCTGCCAGATAACCTGAAGAAGCTGTTCCGCAGCCTGGCCATGACCAAACCCGACCGGCAGCTGATCGCACAGGTCATGCTGTACTCACAGGGCTTCCGCACCGCCGAGACGCTCGCCAAGAAGATTGTGCCCTTCTTCAAGTGGGTAGAGCGATCTCTCTCTCTCTCTCTCTCTCTCTCTCTCTCTCTCTCTGTGTGTGTGTGTGTGTGTGTGTGTGTGTGTGTGTGTGTGTGTGTGTGTGTGTGTGTGTGTATTAGTATCTGTGTGCAGCGTCTTCTGTGAGGGTTGTGTTAGTGTTGGGGTAGGCCATAGACATTAACTCATTATCATTAACCTGAGAGAAAAACAGTGGTAGTCTATGTAATGTTATCGCTACGATAGTGAAACAAACCAGTGTGTGTGTTTGTGCAGGTTGTGTGACGAGCAGCTCTCCTCTCAGTCCCACTATGACTTCGGTCTGCGTGCGCTGAAGAGTGTGTTGATCAGCGCCGGAAACGTGAAGCGCGAACGCATCCAGAAGATCAAGCGGGAGAAGTGTGAGCGCGGAGAGGATGTGGACGAGAACGAGATCGCAGAGAACCTTCCAGAGCAGGAGGTGAGAGGAGCATTGATGGCTCCGCCCCCTCATCACTAGCTCCACCCCTTCGTCATCAGCTCCACTTGTATAATCAGCTCTACATGTATAATGTCCACATCTATAGTACTCTTAGTCTATGCTGACATTATCTTCAGCAGCTCAAACACTCTAATGCAGGGTGGGCAAACTCTGTCCTTGAGGGCCGGTGTCCTGCTCAGTTTAGCTCCGACTCTAATCAAACACACCTGCTTATAAATTTCTAGTGATCTTGAAGACACTGATTAGCATGTTCAGGTGTGTTTGATTAGTGTTGGAGCAAAACTGTGCATGACACCGACCCTCCAGGACGAAGTTTGCCCATCCCTGCTGTAATGGCTACTAGACAGACGGCTGCTTCTCATTCAGGGCTGCTGTTTATGCTAATGAGATGGGCACTAGTGGGTGGGGCTTTCCCCCTCTGATGACACGTACAAAGGGAGAATGTCAATCAAAGTGTTTCTGCAGACTGATTTGATCAAGTCTGATTAGAACAAACACAATTCATTCATCTTTATTAATACAGAGACTCACACTGCTCACACACACACACACACACACACACACACACACACACACTACTGGGGTTAAACACCACATAAGAGTCATTTCTGCATAACTGGGCTCCTTCAGCGCTTAACATTTGTATCTAATATATGTATTTATTTTTATTGAGCTGTTTTGGCCATGAGAATAGCCCTTGTAGCTGAAATGACATTAAATGAAAATATCTGATCTGTTATACATATCCCTGCTCAAATCCTGTGTGTCCGTGTACAGATCCTGATCCAGAGTGTGTGTGAGACGATGGTGCCGAAGCTGGTGGCGGAGGACATCCCTCTGCTGTTCAGCCTGCTGTCAGACGTGTTCCCGGGCGTGCAGTACATGCGCGGGGAGATGACAGCACTGCGGGAAGAGCTGAAGAAGGTGTGTGCTGAGATGTACCTGACCTACGGGGACGGAGACGACGTGGGCAGCATGTGGGTGGAGAAGGTGAGCTAACACACACACACACACACACACACACACACACACACACACACACACACACACACTGCACTGCTGCTTAATGCCAGATCACATCACATTTACTCACCAAGCCTGTGCTGTGATCTTCAGTGTTGTCAGATGAGTGGATCAGTGTTGTCTTTGGTTCTGGCTAATCTACTGTATCTGCACACATATATTACTGTAGAGGATGCTGGAGACAAGATTACTGTAGAGGAGAGATCTGAGCACTTTATACATTTATATAGTTGTTAGTTATATAGTGTACTTTTCTAACTGTACCCATGTAAATAAGAAACAAAAATATTTATATAAAATTATTTACATCTAATGTGTTAAACTGTCAGGTGTAGATTAGTGAGGCACCGATACCATTTTTTTAACCGATCCGATCCCGATACTAATATTCTGAGTATCGTCCGATGCAGATTTGATCCCGATACTAAAATTCAGAATATCGACTGATACAGATTCAATCCCGATACTGTGCCTTTTATTTTTATTTTTAAGCATAATACAGTTTCTATAGTTCTGGTAAAAAACTCAAATAATATATCTTATTTAGTAAAAATAACAGACCCATAGGCCTGCTGTATATAATAATAATAATAATAATAATTCCTTACATTTCTATAGCGCTTTTCTGGGCACTCAAAGCGCTTTACACATTAGGGGGAATCTCCTCATCCAGCACCAGTGTGCAGCATCCCCCTAGATCACGCGACGGCAGCCATATTGCGCCAGACCACACACTAGCTCATTGGTGGAGAGGAGATGAAGTGATGAAGCCAATTATGATATGGGGATGGTTAGGAGGCCATGATGGACAGAGGCCAGTGGGCAGATTTGGCCAGGATGCCGGGGTTAAACCCCTACTCTTTTACCAAGGACATTCTGGGATTATTAATGAGCACAGAGAGTCAGGAGCTCGGTTTAACGTCTCATCCGAAAGACGGCGCTCCCTGAGCAGTATAGAGTCCCCATCACTATATTTGGGCATTAGGACCCACACAGACCGCAGGTTGGGCGCCCCCTCCTGGTCTCGCTAACACCACTTCCGGCAGCAACCTAGCTTTCCCATGTGGTCTCCCATCCAGGTTATGACCGGGCGCAGCCCTGCTTAGCTTCAGTGGTTGACCATGTGAGAGTTGCATAGAGCTAGCTGCTGGCAGTGACAGACACACTAGCTGAAAACATGATGCTTTATTTTTTAATATTAAGATTTTTCTCTGAAGTCTGCAATAGGCTACCACTATTGACCCTGATCGTTGGTAAAATAACCTGCCTTTTAGCAAAGCCTGATATTTTCCTGCAGGTTTGACGCAGACTAAACTAAACTGTCTGAGGTGAGTTTTACTTAATAAACATTCCCTCGCCTCAACTCGCCGTGAGTGAGATGGAGAAACTGAAAGCACATCAGCACAGAGGAAAAAATCAGATGTCAAGACAGTTCTAGTCAAAATGAACCCGTTAAGTGCAAAACTAAATGCATTTCTCCACTGATTATAGAACCAATAGTCTTGGAGAACGTTTTCATGTCGTCTTGAACACAACACACAGTTAGAATTGTGGATGAATGGAGAATGATCGACAAGAGAAGCGCTGAATTGAACATGAATTTAACCACTTGAATATTCATCTAGTTCATTAAACTATGGCTTCAGAACATTTGGGATATAGTAGACCTACATGACAACTTTCTACTGCCTTATAATAGGCTACCTTCATGGCTTTGTTGGCCTATAAATTACACAGAATATAGCCCATGCAAGATCAGATACCAGCTGGCAGATACCCGATTCAGCAAAAATATGCAACACCGAACCCATATCCAATCCAAATGTCGGGATACTGCCCTAGTGTAGATCATCAGTATCAATACCATATGATAATATCAGGTCTGAGGTGTGATCATGGCCCTGAGACATGCTGCTTCACTCTGACAGAGGCGAGTATGTCTAAGAAGGTCAGAATTACAGCATCTTTTCATTATCTACTTAATAAAACTTTATCTGTGGCCAGAACTATTTCAGATAGGAAATCAGTGCGTTCTTCGGTAAAGCGTGTGGTGCCCTGGAGGCAGAGCGTATATACAGCAGCCAATATACATTTAGATAGAGTTAATGTTTATATGGCACACTGAAGTGTACAGCACTATTACTGCAGATGAGCTATATCTCTGAGGGACACTAGGAAGAACAAGCGCGCGCATCACGTCTCCTGAGGTGTAGACGCTGTGTAGACGCTGTGTATGCTGTTAACACAGATGATTGTGAGAGATGTCACGCAGCCTCAGCAGGATATAGACTGACACAGACACACTGATGGAGTGCTGATGGCAGTAACGCTCCTCTGTCTCTCCGCAGGTCCTGCAGCTCTACCAGATCACACAGATCAACCACGGGCTCATGATGGTGGGTCCATCGGGCAGCGGGAAGACCCTGGCCTGGAGGGTTCTGCTGAAGGCCCTGGAGCGGCTGGAGGGGGTGGAGGGCGTCGCTCACATCATCGACCCCAAAGCCATCAGCAAAGACCACCTGTACGGCACGCTGGACCCCAACACACGCGAGTGGACCGACGGACTCTTCACACACGTCCTGCGCAAGTCAGTCTCTCTCTCTCTCTCTCTCTCTCTCTCTCTCTCTCTGTGTGTGTGTGTGTGTGATGTGCAGCTCTTTGTCCTGTGTTTGTGCACATGTGTGCGGTCGGTATTATCTGTGTGTGGTAGGTATGTGCAGCTCATTCTGCTAACCCTGTGTGTGTGTGTGTGTGTGTGTGTGTGTGTGTGTGTGTGTGTGTGTGTGTGTGTGTGTGTGTGTGTGTTCAGGATCATTGATAACGTGCGCGGGGAGCTGCAGAAGCGGCAGTGGATCATCTTTGATGGAGATGTGGATCCTGAATGGGTGGAGAATCTGAACTCTGTGCTGGACGATAATAAACTGCTGACGCTGCCCAACGGAGAGCGCCTCAGCCTGCCGCCAAACGTACGTACACACACTCACGCTCAAATATATATATATATATATATATATATAAATAAAAGGAAAGAAATAATGATGCTGAAGGTGTGTGTGTGTGTGTGTGTGTGTCAGGTGCGCATCATGTTCGAGGTGCAGGACCTGAAGTACGCCACTCTGGCCACCGTGTCGCGCTGTGGGATGGTGTGGTTCAGTGAGGACGTGCTCAGCACAGACATGATCTTCAACCACTTCCTGGCACGCCTACGCAGCATCCCATTGGACGAGGGAGAGGACGAAGCCCAGCGAATGAGGAAGGCCACGGAGGACGAGGGAGAGGAGAACGCTTCACCCATGCTGCAGGTACACCACAGACTAGAACTGTAGACAACACAACTGTGTGTGTGTGTGTGTGTGTGTGTGTAGTCTCAGCGCTAAATCTAAAATATTGAGTTCAGAAGATCCAGGAGACCGGGCAGAACAGGCAGAATTTAGTGTTACACAAACTATTACTGTTCAGATGGAGCAAAACTAAGTAATGCTGTAAAATAATCCAGCAGTACAGTTCAGCAGACTGCTCACATCAGTACACACACTGTCCTCTGTGAATGCATGCGTTTATGTGTGTGTGTGCTGGTCCACAGATCCAGAGGGACGCCGCGGCCGTCCTGCAGCCGTATTTCACCTCCACCGGGCTGGTGATCAAGGCCCTGGAGCACGCCTCAAAGATGGAGCACATCATGGACTTCACCCGGCTGCGCTCGCTGGGCTCGCTCTTCTCCATGCTGCACCAGGCCTGCAGGAACATCGCCCTGTACAACAACAACCACCCCGACTTCCCCATGCCCATCGACCAGCTGGAGAAGTACATGCAGGTCTGTGGAGGCTGTCCTGAACCAGTCTGAATCCCTCTGAGCGAACATGAGTCACTCTGAATAGATTAGAGTCATTTAGAATGAACCAGACTGACTCTGAATCACTCTTGAATAAAACTGAGTCATTCTGAATCTCTCAAAGTGGACCAGACTCCCTCTGAATCACTCATAGCAAACTGGAGTCATTCCGAATCACTCTGATCAAGTCTGATTCACTTTGAATAAATTAGAGTTGCTCGGAAATGCTTTGAGTGAATCAGCCAATCTGAATTATTTGGAATAAACCAGACTGACTCTGAATCACTCTTGATCAAATCTGAATCTCTCAAAGTGCACCAGACTCACTCTCAATAACATCTGGCAAACATAAGACACTCTGAATTGATCTGAATCCTTCTGGGTAAACCAGTGTCACTCTGAATCAAACTGGGTAAACCGGAGTCACTCTGCATCACTCTAAATGTATTGGACTCACCAACAAACTCTTAGAACAAATTAGTTAATGTGAATCATTTGGAGTGAAATAGACTCTGAATCACTCTTTAGTAAACCTGAGTCATTCTGAATCCCTCAAAGTGGACCAGACTCGCTCTGATTTACATTTGGCAAACCTAAGAAACTCTGAATTGATTTGAATCATTTAGAGCAAAACCAGACTGAGCAAACCTGAGTCCCTCTGAACCACTTATAGCAAACTGGAGTCATTCTGAATCACTTACACCAAACCTGAGTCACTCTGAACCACTTATAGCAAACTGGAGTCATTCTGAACCACTTATAGCAAACTGGAGTCATTCTGAATCACTTACACCAAACCTGAGTCACTCTGAACCACTTATAGCAAACTGGAGTCATTCTGAATCACTTACACCAAACCTGAGTCACTCTGAACCACTTATAGCAAACTGGAGTCATTCTGAACCACTTATAGCAAACTGGAGTCATTCTGAATCACTTACACCAAACCTGAGTCACTCTGAACCACTTATAGCAAACTGGAGTCATTCTGAATCACTTACATCCAACCTGAGTCACTCTGAACCACTTATAGCAAACCTGAGTCACTCTGAATCGCTCTGAATTAATCAGAGTGACTATAAAACGCGATCAATGAATGAGTCAATCTGAATAATTTAAAATGAAACCAGAGTTATTCTGAATCATTCGGAGCGATCCAGGCTCACTCTGAATTACTGAGAGTAAACCCGAATCATTCTGAATCCCTCATAATGAATTGGAGTCACTGAAACACTTGAAAACAGAGTCAATCTGAATCATTTGGAGCAAACCAGACTGACTCTGAGTGACTGTGGGCAAACTGGAGTGACTCTGAATCACGCAGAACCAGTGTCCAGTGTAAACACAGCTGTCGTTCATGTTTGAATGCTCATGTGTGAGGACAAATGATGAATACATGCTAACGCTCACCCCCTCCTGCAGAAATATCTGATCTACGCAGTGCTGTGGTCGTTTTCTGGAGACAGCCGGCTGAAGATGAGAGCGGAGCTGGGAGAATACATCCGCAGAATCACCACCGTTTCTCTGCCGTCTGCGCCGAACGTGCCCATCATCGACTACGAGGTGCGAACACACTCCTCTGCTCATGATAGCCTCTGTGTGTGTGTGCGTGTGTGATGTAATCTGCTGTACTGTGTGTGGCACAGGTGTCCATCACGGGCGAGTGGCAGTCCTGGCAGGGTAAGGTGCCCCAGATCGAGGTGGAGACCCATAAGGTGGCGTCCCCTGATGTGGTGGTGCCGACTCTGGACACGGTGCGGCATGAGGCTCTGCTGTACACCTGGCTGGCGGAGCACAAACCACTGGTGCTCTGTGGCCCGCCGGGCTCCGGGAAGACCATGACCCTGTTCAGCGCGCTCCGAGCCCTGCCCGACATGGAGGTGAGCACACACCGCATAGTGTTCTCGACTAGTGTGCACAGCCTGGAGAGTTGTCAGCGCGCACACTCTGCTCATTTCTCTCTGAGATCCAGGTCAAAACTATTTTAAACAATGATGTAAGAAGTGTAAGTTTTCACAGTAAACTAAAAAAGAATCGCTGATGTAAAAATCAGAGTCTTGTGTAATCCTGGAGAGAGTGTGAACTGCAGTAATCACTGGAGCATTTACTGAGGGATTAGAGCGGTGTATGGGGTTCTGTGCACATGTAGATGTGGTTCATTTACTGAAATAGACTTGAGTTCAGCTGAGATTGACAGAGGAGGAAGAGCGATGAAGAATACCTCATTGTGTGTGTGTGTGCAGGTGGTGGGCCTGAACTTCTCCAGCGCCACGACCCCAGAGCTGCTGCTGAAGACGTTCGATCATTACTGTGAGTACCGCAGGACTCCTAACGGGGTGGTTCTGGCGCCGGTGCAGCTGGGCAAGTGGCTGGTGCTGTTCTGTGATGAGATCAACCTGCCGGACATGGACAAATACGGCACACAGCGCGTCATCTCCTTCATCAGACAGGTGCGTGTGTGTGTGTGTGTGTGTGTGTGTTAGGGCTGCTGTGTCTTCAGTTGGAGTCTGCTTGATCTCACTAACGCACACGTTATTTTAATAAATGCTGTATAATTGTGATACTGGCGGAGGGGGGATGTCCTTTAAGAAGCGTTCTCCATTAATGTTTCCTTTGACTTTAGCCTCAGATTAGCGGCTGGTGAATATGAGTGTTCTGACGCTGCTACAGGTACATGTGTTCAGTCTGTGTGATGCAGCAGAAGATCATGTGACTTACATTAACAGCCTGAGTGTTCGTGAGCTGAGAGACACGCATGAGAGCGAGTGTTGAGTGTCTGCTGCGTCTCTCACTGGACTACTTCAGCTGTGGCAGGAGACGCTGTAAACCCTCATGGGACAGACCTGTTTATATATTTTCATGAACTGTTCCATCCCTGCTGTGTGTGTGTGTGTGTGTGAGGTGTAACCTGTGTGTTCCTCCTGCAGATGGTGGAGCACGGCGGCTTCTACCGCACCTCAGACCAGACGTGGGTGAAGCTGGAGCGGATACAGTTCGTGGGGGCCTGTAACCCCCCCACAGACCCGGGCCGCAAGCCACTGTCATACAGGTGCAGCACTGATACACACACACACACACACACACACACACACACACACACACACTGAACATTCAGACTGGGTTAAAGCAGCTTAATCTAAATGAAGTCAGAATATGTCAGATTGAGGGAGATGTTACAGTCTGCTCATCCGTGTGCGTTCCTTCTGTCTGTGTGTGTGTGTGTGCAGGTTTCTGCGGCACGTGCCAGTGGTGTATGTGGATTATCCCGGGCCGGCGTCGCTCACACAGATCTACGGCACCTTCAACAGGGCGATGCTGAGGCTCATCCCGTCACTGCGCACCTTCGCTGAGCCGCTCACCGCCGCTATGGTGGAGTTCTACACCATGTCTCAGGTGCGCAGACACAGAGCTGAACACACACACTCTCGTCTGCTACACAATATAGCGTTTCAGCATCGATATCGTGTGTGTGCGTCTGCTATAATCGCATCGCAGGATCTGCAGTGCAGAGTCTGAGTTACAGATGAGCAGGAGCCGCTCCTCACACTGATCAACACTCAGAGCTTCTGCCTTATTTCTGCTCTAAATATCTAAAAACTCTTAAATCAAGCAGCAACAAATAGTGATTGTTTTTCAGAAACCAGTCAAAAACATTGTTCTTGAAACGAGCAATCTGCCAGTGAGGCCAGTCAAATATTCTTATTTTACACCAAAACTATATTATTAATATGCTTAACTCACTAGCAGATTATTCTGCTTGTTTTAATTCAACTCTCTTCATTTTGACTCATTATTTCAACACTATATCTAGTGCTATATAAAAGCTTCTTCATTTAAGTGTTGTCCTGTATTTGGTCCAGAAATGAGAGCGTTTTTGTGCAGGTTTGTCAAGTTTCAATAGAGTGTAAGTTCATCATCTGCACATTTCAATCTAGTTTAAAGCACTCGGCCATAAGGAGATCTGATGTTTGTTGGTGTAAAAAAGATTGTGTATTTATTTATTTATGCAATGAAGACTGCGCAGTGTTATTTTACATTGATTATTGGCCTTCTGTTCCTCAACACTCTTAAGCAGGTCGCACACCTGAAGCGCCGCTCGGCGACGCGCCGCGCAGCGCCAGGCATTTCAGAATTCTAAAAATAGGTTTCAATCAGAGTACACACACCGGCGCCGCAAGTCGGCGGCTGCCCGCGACGCCCAGCCACGACTCAGGACACTGTTCATAATTCTGGCGCGCCACAGAGCGCCATCTGATTAGTTTCGTTTTAAATAGCCTGAAAATGTGCGCGTCTGGTGTGCGATACTTTCAACTGTCATGTGCGCGCCGTGTCGCGGCGCATCCGGTGTGTGACGGGCTTTAGGCTCCACAGAGGATCTTAAAATAGAGCTCTCCTAGATCAGTCCTTCTGGGGACATTTCATATGGTGATAGTAAATACCACAGAAAATATTGCAGGTTATTCCTGTATCATGCAGCGCTATGCCTGACTCTTTAGTCTCTGTGAATGTTTGAGCTTCTCCTCGAGTCGTGATGTTCGTATGGAGTCCAGATAAAGAAGAATGATCAGTGTAATATTGCGTGTCTTCTGAACAGGAGCGCTTCACCCAGGACACGCAGCCGCACTACATCTACTCCCCCAGAGAAATGACCCGCTGGGTCAGGGGGATCTTTGAGGCCCTGCGGCCCCTGGAGACGCTGCCGGTGGAGGGCCTGATCCGCATCTGGGCTCACGAGGCACTGCGGCTCTTCCAGGACCGGTAAGAAGATCATTACAGCCCCAGAAACAAAGCTGCAAACACTTTATATTCCACTTTATATAAGCATCTGAATACATGCACACACTATCTTTCAGCCACATCTACATCTGTGTACATGGGAATAGAGAGTAAAAACAATTAAAGTGAGAAGATGAAAAGGATGCCAGCATGTAGGAAGTGATGTAATACAGTTTTAACTTAATGCAGATCAGGTCTGTTAGATTAGATTGATCGTTTCCAGTATGAAATAAATGTTGAGTTCTGCATGAACTCTGCAGACTGGTGGAGGACGAGGAGAGACGCTGGACAGACGAGAACATCGACATGGTGGCCCTCAAACACTTCCCCAACATCGACCGCGAGAAGGCCCTGAACCGCCCCATTCTCTACAGCAACTGGCTCTCCAAGGTGAGGAATGATGACCAGACTGTGATGAGGATAATTGAATGACGAGACTATAGGTACAAGACTGCAGCGATGATGATGATAAGTCGCTAATAACTAGATTAGGCATTAATAAGGTGTTAATAATGAGATGGCAAAAACGAGACGTCAACAGCAAGATGTTATCATCATCTGGTTATTATCATCTTGTTGTTGACGTCTCGTGTTTTTTACCGTCTCATTATTAACACCTATTATCATCTGGTTATAAATAAGTCATTATTAACTAGATGTTAATAATGAGATGTCAAAAATGAGACTGTAATGACCAGACATTAATGAACAGACAATAATAACAAGCAGTTAATAACGAGACTGTAATGACGAGACGTTAATAACCAGACGGTAAAGTCGAGACTTTAATAACCAGACGGTAATGACGAGACGTTAATAACCAGACGGTAATGACCAGACGTTAATAACCAGACGGTAATGACGAGACGTTAATAACCAGACGGTAATGACCAGACGGTAATGACGAGACGTTAATAACCAGACGGTAATGACGAGACGTTAATAACCAGACTGGTAGTGACGAGACGTTAATAACCAGACTGGTAGTGACGAGACGTTAATAACCAGACTGGTAATGACGAGATGTTAATAACCAGACTGGTAATGACGAGACGTTAATAACCAGACGGTAATGACGAGACGTTAATAACTAGACGGTAATGACGAGACGTTAATAACTAGACGGTAATGACGAGACGTTAATAACCAGACTGTAATGACGAGACGTTAATAACCAGACGGTAATGACGAGACGTTAATAACCAGACGGTAATGACGAGACGTTAATAACCAGACGGTAATGACGAGACGTTAATGACGAGACGTTAATGACGAGACGTTAATGACGAGACGTTAATGACCAGACGGTAATGACGAGACGTTAATGACCAGACGGTAATGACGAGACGTTAATGACCAGACTGCAATGACGAGATGTTAATGACCAGACGGTAATGACGAGACGTTAATAACCAGACGGTAATGACGAGACGTTAATGACCAGACGGTAATGACGAGACGTTAATGACCAGACGGTAATGACGAGACGTTAATGACCAGACGGTAATGACGAGACGTTAATGACCAGACGGTAATGACGAGACGTTAATGACCAGGCGGTAATGACGAGACGTTAATGACCAGACGGTAATGACGAGACGTTAATGACGAGACGTTAATAACCAGACGGTAATGACGAGACGTTAATAACCAGACGGTAATGACGAGACTGTAATAACCAGACGGTAATGACGAGACGTTAATAACCAGACGGTAATGACGAGACGTTAATGACCAGACGGTAATGACGAGACGTTAATGACCAGACGGTAATGACGAGACGTTAATGACCAGACGGTAATGACGAGACGTTAATAACCAGACGGTAATGACGAGACGTTAATAATCAGACGGTAATGACGAGACGTTAATAACCAGACGGTAATGACGAGACGGTAATGACGAGACGGTAATGACGAGACGTTAATGACCAGACGGTAATGACGAGACGTTAATGACCAGACGGTAATGACGAGACGTTAATGACGAGACGTTAATAATCAGACGGTAATGACGAGACGTTAATAACCAGACGGTAATGACGAGACGTTAATAACCAGACGGTAATGACGAGACGTTAATGACCAGACGGTAATGACGAGACGTTAATGACCAGACGGTAATGACGAGACGTTAATGACCAGACGGTAATGACGAGACGTTAATAATCAGACGGTAATGACGAGACGTTAATAACCAGACGGTAATGACGAGACGTTAATAACCAGACGGTAATGACGAGACGTTAATGACCAGACGTTAATGACGAGACGTTAATAACCAGACGGTAATGACGAGACGTTAATAATCAGACGTTAATGACGAGACGTTAATAACCAGACTGGTAGTGACAAAACTGTAATGATGAGCATTTAGTGAGCGCAGCATGACGCTCTGATCTGTCCTGCAGGATTACGTCCCTGTGGAGCAGGAGGAGCTGCGGGACTATGTGAAGGCACGACTGAAGGTGTTTTATGAGGAGGAGCTGGACGTCCCGCTGGTGCTGTTTAATGAGGTGCTGGATCATGTGCTGAGGATCGACAGGTACAGGGAGACTGATCTCACACACACACACACACACACACACAGGCTGGTTGTCCCCCTGAATGATGGTCATTAACTGCTCCTCTTCCTCCAGAATCTTCCGGCAGCCGCAGGGTCATCTGCTGCTGATCGGTGTCAGCGGTGCCGGTAAAACCACACTCTCACGCTTCGTGGCCTGGATGAACGGACTGAGCGTCTATCAGATCAAGGTTCAACAAACAAAACATTATTGCTGATTTCAAGTACACCACACATCAGAAAACCTACATCTGAACACAACTTCAAAATAGAGTTAAACACAAGCCTAGAGCGCTCCATCCAGTCCAGAGAGAGTTTCAGTCAATATTTAAGAACTGATCCGTGAATTGCAGTGCATAGATTGCTCGCTCCAGCTGTGTTAGTTTAGAAATGGTGCTGCCGTCAGTAACGCTGGTGTTTTTCAAACAGGTGCACAGGAAGTACACTGGCGAGGACTTTGACGAAGACCTGCGTACAGTGCTGCGTCGCTCCGGCTGCAAGAACGAGAAGATCGCCTTCATCATGGACGAGTCGAACGTGCTGGACTCCGGCTTCCTGGAGCGCATGAACACACTGCTGGCTAACGGAGAGGTGCGTGCGCATGCCTCTGTACACCGCTAATCTCCACTGCTGCTGTGCTAACGCTGTGTGTGCGCCCCGCAGGTGCCCGGGCTGTTCGAGGGCGACGAGTACGCCACGCTGATGACGCAGTGTAAGGAGGGCGCGCAGAAGGAGGGCCTGATGCTGGACACACACGAGGAGCTCTACAAGTGGTTCACCAGCCAGGTGATCCGCAACCTGCACGTGGTGTTCACCATGAACCCGTCCTCTGAGGGCCTGAAGGACCGCGCCGCCACCTCGCCCGCGCTTTTCAACAGGTCACACACACACACACACACACACACACGCACACACACACACACACACACACACACACACACACACACACACACACACACTCCTCTATAAGAAAGAAGAATCTGTCATGATCAGCTGAAGTGTTTGATCCTGCAGTCTAACTCAGAGAGTGTGTGTGATTGTGTGTGTGTGTAGGTGTGTGCTGAACTGGTTTGGGGACTGGTCGACAGAAGCGCTGTACCAGGTGGGTAAAGAGTTCACCAGTAAGATGGACCTGGAGAAGCCCAACTATAAGGTTCCGGACTACATGCCCATCGTCTACGACAAGCTGCCGCAGCCGCCCACACACCGAGAGGCCATCGTCAACGGCTGCGTGTTCGTGCATCAGACGCTGCACCAGGTCAGACACACACACACACACACACACACACACACATTCAGTAATACCTCACGATCATTAACATGTGCAATATTGATATCGTGAGCACGTCTTCTGTGTGCTGTGGGTAGCCATTTAAACTGTTAGAGTGTGTTTTAGGAATATTCTCTCTCTCTCTCTGTGTGTGTGTGTGTGTGTGTGTGTGTGTGTGTGTGTCAGGCTAACAATCGTCTGGCGAAGCGTGGCGGCCGCACCATGGCCATCACCCCGCGCCATTACCTGGATTTCATCAACCACTACGCCAACCTGTTCAACGAGAAGCGCAGCGAGCTGGAGGAGCAGCAGATGCATCTGAACGTGGGGCTGCGCAAGATCAAGGAGACCGTCGACCAGGTAAGCTGCGCATACACACACAAACACACACACACATATATATAGATATTAGGGGTGTACCGGTTCACAAAAATCACGGTTCGGTTCGATAGGACACAGTGGTGTCACGGTTCGGTATGTTTTCGATACAGCAAAAAAAGAAAAAAGCCAGAGGATTTCTCTGATTGAAATTTTTTAATGTATTTAAACTAACATCATAAAAGCATGATCTCTCTTCTTCTTTCTTTTTTTTACTTTAAACAGTGATATAAAGCTATACTTCTGGGGTTTCTGCTTAGCAGCAAATAAAACAAATCCTTCTTTATACTCAAAACCAAAAAGCTGCTTATAAAAATAAATGTAATATTTTAGTAGTTAAACAAATAAAAAGAAAAGAAACAGTTTAGTTTTTATGTGGAGCTCAGTTTCAATCAATTTTTAAGTCATGTTTTATTTTCTAGTTTTCGTCTAATTCCAGTTAGTGATTCCGTGATGTCAGTAGCTGTTTCCATCCACCTATTTTTATGTGCATTTTGGAGATGTGCATAAAAAAACGGTTGATGGAAACGACATGATGTGCATAAATTTTGAAAATGCGCATAAAAAAACACATGCACATAACTGAGTAGGATAAACTTTTTATTTGATAAAAAAAGATGCACATAAACTCACAAATTTCAGTGTGCGCATTAAAAAAAGGGATGATGTGATGATAAAAATGTGTGTAAATGGACAAATCAGCAAGCTGCACATTATAAACCATCTGAAATGTTGTTTTTGTCATTCTAAAACGCCTTACCGTTTAAATATAAGTATTATATTATTAATGACGTCCAGAATTAAGAGCGTCTGTGCTCTGCATCTGACACCTTCAAACGCCACCGCGCGTTCACTGCGTGTCAGGATTGCCTTCCGAGGCGCAAGTCATTTATTAGATGAAGAGAAGATTGACGCAGCTTCTCCTGCTGCTGTAAATTCAGTTTTTACTGTTGATATTTGCCACTAGTTATCCAGGAAGTGACGGTTTTGTTTGCTTTGACTGGTTGAATGGAAACGCAGCTTTATTCGCGCGTCTTTTGATGCGATAATCCAACAACATAGTATTTTTTTTATCTACCACTCTCTTGCCATCACCCTCAAAACAGGGAAACCAAAGTGCCCCCAAACGCCAGACCCGCTGTTGGTTATAGGAGGATTACATTAATGTTAGCCATTTAGCCAGCTACTGCAGCGTGTGCCTGACTGGAGTAGTGTGGAGGTGGGCGGGGAAGGCAGCATGTTGCCTGTCACATCCAGGGTCATGTCATTTGGGATGCCTTGTTGTGTCTGGTTATTAACGTCTCGTCATTACCGTCTGGTTATTAACGTCTCGTCATTACCGTCTGGTTATTAACGTCTCGTCATTACCGTCTGGTTATTAACGTCTCGTCATTACCGTCTGGTTATTAACGTCTCGTCATTACCGTCTGGTTATTAACGTCTCGTCATTACCGTCTGGTTATTAACGTCTCATCATTACCGTCTGGTTATTAACGTCTCGTCATTACCGTCTGGTTATTAACGTCTCGTCATTACTGTCTGGTTATTAACGTCTCGTCATTACCGTCTGGTTATTAACGTCTCGTCATTACATTCTGGTTATAAACGTCTCGTCATTACCGTCTGGTTATTAACGTCTCGTCATTACCGTCTGGTTATAAACGTCTCGTCATTACCGTCTGGTTAATAACGTCTCGTCATTACCGTCTGGTTATTAACGTCTCGTCATTACCAGTCTGGTTATTAACGTCTTGTCATTACCAGTCTGGTTATTAACGTCTCGTCATTACCAGTCTGGTTATTAACGTCTCGTCATTACCGTCTGGTTATTAATGTCTCGTCTTTACCGTCTGGTTATTACCGTCTGGTCATTAACGTCTCGTCATTACCGTTTGGTCATTAACGTCTCGTCATTACCGTCTGGTCATTAACGTCTCGTCATTACCGTCTGGTCATTAACGTCTCGTCATTACCGTCTAGTTATTAACGTCTCGTCATTACCGTCTGGTCATTAACGTCTCGTCATTACCGTCTGGTCATTAACGTCTGGTCATTAACGTCTCGTCATTACCGTCTGGTCATTAACGTCTCGTCATTACCGTCTGGTTATTAACGTCTCGTCATTACCGTCTGGTCATTAACGTCTCGTCATTACCGTCTGGTTATTAACGTCTCGTCATTACAGTCTGGTTATTAACGTCTCGTCATTACCGTCTGGTTATTAACGTCTCGTCATTACCGTCTGGTCATTAACGTCTCGTCATTACCGTCTGGTTATTAACGTCTCTTCATTACCGTCTGGTTATTAACGTCTCGTCATTATCGTCTGGTTATTAACGTCTCGTCTTTACCATCTGGTTATTAACGTCTCGTCATTATCGTCTGGTTATTAATGTCTCCTCATTACCGTCTGGTTATTAACGTCTCGTCATTACCGTCTGGTTATTAACGTCTCGTCATTACTGTCTGGTTATTAACGTCTCGTCATTACTGTCTGGTTATTAACGTCTCGTCTTTACTATCTGGTTATTAACGTCTCGTCATTACCGTCTGGTTATTAACGTCTCGTCATTATCGTCTGGTTATTAATGTCTCCTCATTACCGTCTGGTTATTAACGTCTCGTCATTACCGTCTGGTTATTAACGTCTCGTCATTACTGTCTGGTTATTAACGTCTCGTCATTACTGTCTGGTTATTAACGTCTCGTCTTTACTATCTGGTTAATAACGTCTCGTCATTACCGTCTGGTAGGGCTGGGCGATATGGCAAAAAAAAAAAATCTCTTTTTTTTTTTTTTTTTTTTTTTTTTACTGTGTAACTACCTTACCAGCTTACCTTGTTCATTTAAATTTAAATAAATGCCGAAACTAGTTTTTTTCATGCTCACTTGTAAAAGAAAAGCAATAGTGTGACTAAACGCGGTTATGGCACTCTCTCATATAGGGATGCTAAACATAGCTACAATAGAAGTCACAGCAGGTCATATGTTGTGCAGCTTTGGGCAAATTTTATTTGGAGAGAAAATGACCAAAATGTAACTTGAAGATTAAAAATGATTCGAAGGGAAATAAATATTCAAATCTCTGTACATAACAGAAAAATAAACAATGATAATGCAACACTAGTTTATCTGTATTAGTGGCATGGCAGAAATATATATTTAGACAGGCCTTGACAAAGTGACTTTCACTAATAAAAAAATATAGCACTTAAATTATTTCATAACAATCAATAAAATAACAGCGGTTTTATATCAAAAGTTGGTAATGATATAAAATATACTACATTTTGATGGTAAAATATAACCATTTAAACGATTTTGTATTTAAATATTAAATAACGAATGCATCAAGTTAAATATAAAAAACCGAATGAAACAACACACAGCATATCAGGATATAAAGGACTATATTTAGCAAAATGCTGCTCTTTTTATCTTTGTAATTTTATAGTTTTATTTTTGTTATTTTAATTATTTTTTGTCTTCATAAATAACTAACGAGCTATAGACAAATATCTGCTTGACGTTTTAGAAAATATTTGTGCGTAGCTCCACCACCCAGTATATATTAAAGATCACCGTGAACAAAAAAACCCCACAGAAACCTGTTACATATCTATCTTATATTTAACTGAATCGTATAACAGCCTATAGCTGAAATGTTGGAAATTGCTTTATTTTTATAAAACATTTGTCGATACGTATTGATTTTTTTTGGAGTAAAAACTGCCGACATTTAAGAATCCATATTTATTTTATTCATTCATTAACTTTACTTGTTTATTGGTGCATATATGGGTTATGATTTAATTCATAAAGTACCTTGACAGCTACTGTGCCACTCCGTAATTCAAGCAAAAGTCCAAATTAAAGAAAGATTTGACTTTCTGCGGTGACCGACATTTACAACACGCCGTAACCGTCCTACAAGTGGTGCGCGGGTCCCCGTCTCGCAGCTCGCGCGGGAGACACAGACGGCTGCGGGACGCGAACAACAGCACGACGCGCATGGAAACATTCGCGAAGCTGGCTGTCTGATTGCGGGGCTGTTGTTGCTCTAGCGGGAAAATGTCCCGGTGCTCCCAATGGCCGGTCCGCCCTGGCGCGCTTCCGCTACCAGCTGTGGCAGCACATCAACAGAGCCGCGACGTCAACACACAGAATCAGCACAATTCAGCACGGTTGTCTAACAGTTTAGAACGGTTTGGCACAATAGTGAAAAAGCGGCTTTAATATTTTTATTAAAAAACCGCGATTTCTCGATTTTGTAAAAAATAAAATCGTCTTAAAACGTAAATTCGAATTAATCGAAAAAATTGAAAAAACCGCCCAGCCCTCCCGTCTGGTTATTAACGTCTCGTCATTACCGTCTGGTTATTAACGTCTCGTCATTACCGTCTGGTTATTAACGTCTCGTCATTACCATCTGGTTATTAACGTCTCGTCATTACCGTCTGGTTATTAACGTCTCGTCATTAGCGTCTGGTTATTAACGTCTCGTCTTTACAGTCTGGTTATTAACGTCTCGTCATTACCATCTGGTTATTAACGTCTCGTCATTACCGTCTGGTTATTAACGTCTCATCTTTACCGTCTGGTTATTAACGTCTCGTCATTACCATCTGGTTATTAACGTCTCGTCATTACCGTCTGGTTATTAACGTCTCGTCTTTACTATCTGGTTATTAACGTCTCGTCATTACCGTCTGGTTATTAACGTCTCGTCATTACCGTCTGGTTATTAACGTCTCGTCATTACCGTCTGGTTAATAACGTCTCGTCATTACCGTCTGGTTATTAACGTCTCGTCATTACCAGTCTGGTTATTAACGTCTCGTCATTACCAGTCTGGTTATTAACGTCTTGTCATTACCAGTCTGTTTATTAACGTCTCGTCATTACCAGTCTGGTTATTAACGTCTCGTCATTACCGTCTGGTTATTAATGTCTCGTCTTTACCGTCTGGTTATTACCGTCTGGTCATTACAAGTCTGGTTATTAACGTCTCGTCATTACCAGTCTGGTTATTACCGTCTCGTCATTACCAGTCTGGTTATTAACGTCTCGTCATTACCAGTCTGGTTATTAACGTCTTGTCATTACCAGTCTGGTTATTAACGTCTCGTCATTACCGTCTCGTCATTACCAGTCTGGTTATTAACGTCTCGTCATTACCGTCTGGTTATTAACGTCTCGTCATTACCGTCTGGTTATTAACGTCTCGTCATTACCGTCTGGTTAATAACGTCTCGTCATTACCGTCTGGTTAATAACGTCTCGTCATTACCGTCTGGTTATTAACGTCTCGTCATTACCGTCTGGTTATTAACGTCTCATCATTACCGTCTGGTTATTAACGTCTCGTCATTACCGTCTGGTTATTAACGTCTCGTCATTACTGTCTGGTTATTAACGTCTCGTCATTACCGTCTGGTTATTAACGTCTCGTCATTACATTCTGGTTATAACGTCTCGTCATTACCGTCTGGTTATTAACGTCTCGTCATTACCGTCTGGTTATAACGTCTCGTCATTACCGTCTGGTTATAACGTCTCGTCATTACCGTCTGGTTATTAACGTCTCGTCATTACCAGTCTGGTTATTAACGTCTTGTCATTACCAGTCTGGTTATTAACGTCTCGTCATTACCAGTCTGGTTATTAACGTCTCGTCATTACCGTCTGGTTATTAATGTCTCGTCTTTACCGTCTGGTTATTACCGTCTGGTCATTAACGTCTCGTCATTACCGTTTGGTCATTAACGTCTCGTCATTACCGTCTGGTCATTAACGTCTCGTCATTACCGTCTGGTCATTAACGTCTCGTCATTACCGTCTAGTTATTAACGTCTCGTCATTACCGTCTGGTCATTAACGTCTCGTCATTACCGTCTGGTCATTAACGTCTGGTCATTAACGTCTCGTCATTACCGTCTGGTCATTAACGTCTCGTCATTACCGTCTGGTTATTAACGTCTCGTCATTACCGTCTGGTCATTAACGTCTCGTCATTACCGTCTGGTTATTAACGTCTCGTCATTACCGTCTGGTTATTAACGTCTCGTCATTATCGTCTGGTTATTAACGTCTCGTCATTACCGTCTGGTCATTAACGTCTCGTCATTACCGTCTGGTTATTAACGTCTCATCATTACCGTCTGGTTATTAACGTCTCGTCATTACCGTGTGGTTATTAACGTCTCGTCATTACCGTCTGGTCATTAACGTCTCGTCATTACCGTCTGGTTATTAACGTCTCGTCTTTACCGTCTGGTTATTAACGTCTCGTCTTTACTGTCTGGTTATTAACGTCTCGTCATTACCGTCTGGTTATTAACGTCTCATTTTTGCTGTCTGGTTATTAACGTCTCGTCACTACCATCCGGTTATTAACGTCTCGTTTTTACCGTCTGGTTATTAACGTCATGTCTTTATCGTCTGGTTATTAACGTCTCGTCATTACCGTCTGGTTATTAACGTCTCGTCATTACCGTCTGGTTATGAACGTCTCGTCTTTACCGTCTGGTTATTAACGTCTCGTCTTTACCGTCTGGTTATTAACGTCTCGTCTTTGCCGTCTGGTTATTAACGTCTCGTCACTACCATCCGGTTATTAACGTCTCGTTTTTACTGTCTGGTTATTAACGTCATGTCTTTATCATCTGGTTATTAACGTCTCGTCATTACCGTCTGGTTATTAACGTCTCGTCATTACCGTCTGGTTATTAACGTCTCATCATTACCGTCTGGTTATTAACGTCTCGTCTTTGCCGTCTGGTTATTAACGTCTCGTCTTTGCCGTCTGGTTATTAACGTCTCGTCATTACTGCCTTATTATAGCAGTCTTTGAAAGCATACGAGTATCTGAATATCTAAGTAAAGTTTTGTGTCTTATACAATTAATGTCATTAAATGATCCAGACACTAAAACACTCACCATCATGCATGCAGACACGCACACAAACACACACACTCTCTTACACACACTCATGTCGGTGTGTGTGTGTGTGCTGCAGGTGGAGGAGCTGCGGCGTGACCTGCGCATCAAGAGTCAGGAGCTGGAGGTGAAAAACGCGGCCGCTAACGACAAGCTGAAGAAGATGGTGAAGGACCAGCAGGAGGCCGAGAAGAAGAAGGCAAGCGATACGCTAGGCTAGGCTATGATACACTCATCTGCGCAAGCTATGCTAACCGCCGTCTGCTCTACAGGTCATGAGCCAGGAGATACAGGAAGCGGTTTACAAGCAGCAGGAAGTGATTAAAGACAAGCAGTTGCGGGTGAAGCAGGATCTGGATCAGGTGGAGCCGGCCGTCATCGAGGCCCAGAACGGTAGGAGGATCTCAGACCTGGTTATCACACACACTTTAACACACCTGGGGAGTTTTCTGACCTGATTAACACACACACACACACACACACGGGTGTTTTCAGACTGGTTCTCTTTCAGACAGTGTACATCAGCATATCTTCATCATTGTGTCTGTCTGCATCTGAACACTAGATCCACCAGGGGGCGCTCTATACCTGAAATAACTCTGCAGATAAACCTACTCTGTTCAGTCTGCGCTGCTCATTAGCCCTGGATGAGTTCACTACACTGGTGGTCAGACAGACATAAATCACTAGTGATCAGTGTTCTCAATCACAAGAGACTTACTTTAGGCTTCAAATGGCGAAACCCCAGGGTTCATAAGGTCATGGAAAACCTGGAGAAGTCATGGGATTTTGACATGCCGTCCTCCAGGCCTGGAAAAGTTTTGGAAAATCAGAAAAACCCACAATGTTTTGGAAAAGTCATGGAAATGAGTTTAATAAATGTCTGTAGAGCTGAATTAGATGATTGAACAGGTTTATTTGGATTGATTGGGGGGTTTGTAGAGGAGTGAATCTCCAATAATATATAACACATACATGACAAGCAGAGATCAATAAACTATAGTGAAGATAAAGGTGAATGATCGTGTTCAGATATTGAGTAATCAACACTGCACACTCTTCATTCTATATGATTTCCTCTTTATTAAAGTAAATGTCTTGTGGCCGGATGTTTTAAACTCTTCACACACTCACAGGCCTTACAGCGGCAGCTCACTCGAAGATTAGAGTGTCCTCGCTCTTTACTCACACTTCACTGGTTTCAGTGCTATAGGAGTTATTCAATTATATTCTTTAGTGTTCATTAAAAACTCAAACGTTTGACACAAGTGAAGGCTGTAATGTGATGTTTAGGTGAACTATCTCTTTAAAAATGCCTGCAGATGATCACCTTTCACTCCATTATGATGAAACTCTACATTAAACTATAATCCACACTGCCTATCCTGTGATGTGATGCACACATCGCCATATCAGTGCTGAAACCATATACTGTGCAGCCCTGACTTGACTATAGCGGTCTTCTGTTCTGTCCTCGGCCAATAACCTGCTCTCACATTGTTAGTGCTGTGAGCATCATCAGAATCAATATGACTGAGATATAAAACCCATTTAAACAGCAGATTGTTGTGTTCTCTGATATGCTGTAACACACTGTGAACACCTCTGTTTTTCTTATTATTTATCATGTATATGTAGACATTACATGAATCAATAGGTCATGAACATTTACTTGAAAGTTCTGGAAAAGTCTTGGAGTTTTAGTTGTAAATGTGTATGAACCCTGAAATCCACACCAGGAACAGCACTCACAGCCCTCACATCCTCCACAGCTGCCTGTGTGAAAGCCAATGATCATATTAGGCATGATCTGCAGCGTGCTTCATACAGGACACACACTGTGTGCATGATCTGACGTGTTGAGCTGTGTGTATCTGCACTTCTGCACAGGACCGTGATCTGCTCACACTGCAGAGCTGATACTGGCCACATTCATAACAGCAGAAGAGCTCTGCACACACACCACATCTGAGGACACGTGTGAGATCAGCACTGAGCCTCACAGGGTGAACGTAGCCTACACATCTCCATCTGCTCATCATCACTTCATTAATCTGCTGAAGAGTGTGTGTTAGTCAGTGAGTGAGTGTGTGTTAGTCAGTGAGTGAGTGAGTGTGTGTTAGTCAGTGAGTGAGTGTGTGTTAGTCAGAGAGTGAGTGAGTGTGTGTTAGTCAGTGAGTGAGTGTGTGTTAGTCAGTGAGTGAGTGTGTGTTAGTCACATACACGCTGCCGTCTGCAGCGCTGCTGCTTACAGGTGTACACACCCCCTTTATCTGTTTCAATCTGAACCGAACCAAGAATGAAAACACCCCAGATGTGAACACACACACACACACACACACACACACACACACACACACACACACACACACACACACCCTGAAGAGAATCTGCTGGTGTACAGGTGTGCCCTGATGGTTCCTGGTGCGATGGTGATTCACCTGCTGGAGATGTTCACTCGTGTGTGTGTGTGTGTGTGTGTGTGTGTGTGTGTGTGTGTGTGTGTGTGTGTGTGTGTGTGTGAGAGAGAGCATGGGTGAACATCTCCTTGTGCTCTCCTGTTTCTTCTCTGCTCTCTCTCTCTGTGTGTGTGTGTGAATCTGTTTGTGTGTGACTGAGTGTGTAAGAATATGCTTGTGTGTGTGTGTGTGTGTGTGTGTGTGTGTGTGAATCTGTTTGTGTGCGAGTCTCTTAGTGTGTGTGATAATGTAAGTGTGTGTGTGCTTATGAATCTGTTTGTGTGTGACTAAGAGTGCGAGAATCTGAGTGTGTGTGTGTGTGTGTGTGTGTGCGTGCATGCATGCGTGTGTGAATCTGTTTGTGTGTGTGTGTGCGAGAGTCTGAGTATGTGTGAGAATGTGAGTGTGTGTTTGCATGCATGTGTTGGTGTGTGTGAGTGTGTGTGAATCTGTTTGTGTGTGACTGAGTGTGTAAGAGTCTGAGTATGTGTGAGAATGTAAGTGTGTGTGCGTGCGTGCGTGTGTTTGTGTGTGTGTGTGTGCAGGGCTGTCTTGTCTGTGTGTGTGTGTGAGCGCATGTCCAGGGCTGTCTGTGTGATTGTGTGCACATGGGTGTGTGTATACATGTGTGTGTGTGTGTGTGTGCAGGGCTGTCTTGTCTGTGTGAGTGTGTGAGCGCATGTCCAGGGCTGTCTGTGTGATTGTGTGCACATGGGTGTGTGTATACATGTGTGTGTGTGTGTGTGCGCGCGCAGGTGTGTGCGTGCGTGTGCGCGTTCTCACTGCTAATGTGTGTGCTCTCCTGTCTTCACTCTCCCTGTGCTCGGCCGTGGTGTGTTTAGCTGTTAAGTCGATAAAGAAGCAGCACTTAGTGGAGGTGCGGTCGATGGCCAACCCGCCGGCGGCCGTCAAGCTGGCGCTGGAGTCCATCTGCCTGCTGCTGGGCGAGAGCACCACCGACTGGAAGCAGATTCGCTCCATCATAATGCGCGAGAACTTCATCCCCACTATTGTGAACTTTTCTGCTGATGAGATCAGGTGACTGGCTGCTGGTGCGGAGCGGAGGCTGCTGCTGCGTCTCAGGGGGTCACCCGCGTCTCAACACACACACACACACACAGCTGTAACCCTCACAGCACACATTTATCGGCCGTTTACTTCATGGTTACAAGTCCCCACGAGTCTGTGTGCGTTCAGGTTTAAGTCCCCATTGGGAATATAAAAACACACACAGACACACACTGATGTGCCCCGGACTGGCGGGCCCTGTGACTCGGTCCCCCTGCCTCCGCCGCGGCCGCCGCTCCCGCCGTCACTCCATTTGTCCTCGTGGTCCTAAACGCCTGCATTCCCTCTCTAGCGGTCAGCTCGATAAAGAAGCACCATCTTGTTGAAGTGCGTGCGATGGCTAACCCACCGGCCGCCGTTAAACTGGCTCTAGAGTCGATCTGCCTCCTGATCGGGGAGGAGACTAATGACTGGAAAAAGATCAGACAAGTTATTATCAGAGACAATTTCATCTCCAGCATAGTCAACTTTGTCTCTGAGGACATGAGGTATCTCCACCTGACACACACACACCTCACGCTCGGTACGAGACGCTCCTAAAGCGCTCCACCGGCACCACACTCACTGATAGAGAGATCAATACAGCACTGGCTGATCACACTGATCACGATAACTGTAGCGGTGACGACTTCAGTTTATAAACCTGAACATGAAGAGGAGTTCAGCCCACAGCGTCAGCCAATCAGCTAATAGAGGATAAGAGTCACAGCTACAGTCGAGCTTGTGGAGAAGAGAATTCAGTTCAATGGTCATCTAAAGATAATGAATATCTAGGAAATGCTAGCTGATATTAGCTCTGCTAGCCAGATTAGCGAATAATAAAAATAAAAGTAAATAAATAAAGGCAGCTTACAGTACTTTACAGTGTTATTGCAGTGTTTGTTAGTCTGACTGCGGTCGCTAAATCCCTGTCTGATGGGGTTACACGAGCTGGATTCACTGGTCTAGAAACCGCACACTGAGGACACCTGCTGGTATAAACAGGTAATCAATAAGAAAAGCTCAAACTGCTGTGGACATGAATCTAGCTGTCGTTATAGCTATAGCTATCGTGGTTGGTGTGAACAGCTCTTAGCACTTTAAAGTGTTCACTAGCATGTCATGTGACCATCAGCTGACATTAGAAAGCTGTGAATATGCAAATGATCTGAGTAATTTAATCTGCACTTGTTGACCATATTTCAGGCTAAATGAGTTTATATCAGACTGAAGGTGTCTGAGCACTGCACACACACAGTAGGCAGCTTAATGAAGCGTATCTCTGCTGTGTGTCGTGTGCTGTGATCATCTGCTTTAATAAGTGTTCTTGATTTATATGAAGATGAATTAACTCTAACCCTCCACACTCATGCTAACATCATCATCATCATCTGATGTACAGTAGCTGCTCATCATTCACTGCATGTTGTGGTTTCATATGACAGAACATGTGAATATTGGTGTGTGTGTGTGTGTGTGTGTGTGTGTGTGTTTATGTGTGTGTGTGTGTGTGCTGCTGTAGTACTGGGGTCTGTTCTTCATACCTTGCTTAATCTAAGATAGATTCTGGATCTGTTAATCCTGATCACTGATCTCCGGCTAATCTGGTTCTTCAAACTACTTCATGAATCAGATTAAACATCTGGATGAGCTGATCTGAGATCTGTGTGTCGTGAAGCTCTGATCTCTCCATTCTCCAGATCATGATCAGCAGTGCAGTGATTGGCTGATGGCGCAGCAGCGTGATGACATCATCTGATTAATATTCGATTATCCATGTGAGCAGAACTCTGTATAGTATACTGTATACAGTAAGCGGTTGGCTAGATGTGATGCGCGGTAACTCTCCACACGTGTGTGTTGTGGGCTGCAGGAGTATTCAGCAGGTCGTCCAGCTTCACTGCAGATTTCCTTTATTATTTAGTTTAGTCTGAGTGAGTAGGAACTGCTGCTTACATTCACAGCCATATCACCCTGCAGCCCAAGAGCAGTCCCTCACTAAAGCTGAGCAGGCCTGAGTCTGGTCAGTGTCTGGATGGGAGACCACATGGGAACACTAGGCTGCTGTTGGCAGTGGTGTTAGTGAGGCCAGCAGGGAGCGCTAGATCTGCGGTCTGAGTCCTAATGCTCCAGTATAGTGAAGGGGACACTATAGTGTCAGTGAGCGCCGTCTTTCAGATGAGATGTTAAAGCGAGCTCCTGACTCTCTGTGCTCGTTAATAATCTCATGGTAAAGAGTAGAGGTGTAACCCCGGTGTCCTGGCCAAACTCCCTCCATCAGCCCTTACCCATCATGGCCTCCCCATTCATCCCCATCCACTGAATTGGCTCTATCACTGTCTCTCCACTCCACCTGTAGCTGGTGTGTGGTGAAGCTCTGGTGCTGGTGTCCTGTGGCTGCCGGAGCATCATCCATGTGGAGCTGCACACTGGTGGTGGAGTGGAGAGACCCCCCTCATGATGATGGAGTGCTTTGGGTGTATGGCCATACACGATACCTGCACTATATAAACACACACATTACTTACTTGGCCTCAGAGCGTTCTGATATCGGTAAAGGTGTCTGCAACTTTTGGGCAGCATCACACCACCGTCATATGAGCCACACATATTTTTCCTCAGAATATTGGCCGTGTCTATTATTGTGGTCTATGATCATACACAGACTGGACTAAAGCCGGGTCGGCACCTTTATATAGTGCGTGTTTGTCTAATAAGTCCATATTAATAAATGTTTTCTTGAACCCCTCGGAGAGGAGCAGCCCGTGACGGTTCTTGTAAGTTTATTTCAGACTGCATCACAGTTTAATTCATCATTTTATTTTAGATATATCTGATTTTTGAAGCTACTTTACTGTTTCCCCAGTGTGTATACACTATAGCCAGGCCCATACAGAAATCTGCAGACCTTTAGCCCATCATTGAGTCTGTTTACTTTTTTAAATGTACAGTATTTCTTTAGTTTTTAAATGAACCAATATTACTGTGATATAATAATAGTAATATGAAAATGTTCATTTGATTTATTTACAATACAGTTTGTAAAGCCATATGTTCTGTCTTTAGTAGAGATATTATATGAGACACTTGCTTTGTTTACCAGTTAGATGTGCATTGTAAACATTAGAGAAAAGTTAAGAAGCTGCTAAAATTATTCTGCATAATTCTGCAGATTTTTTACAAAATTCTCAGCAGAAATAGCAATAAATGTCCACAGATTCTGTCTGGCCCTAGCTAAAGTCTACTACAGTCAGAGAATACCAGCGTTCAGTGTCAGCTCCTCTAGAAACCAGCCCAGCTAGTCCTGCTTCATTATAATCTCATATATAAACCATATAAATCGCTAGGCTAATGGCAGGCAATTTATTAAGAAAACATCCTACTTCATAATAATTATAATTATTATTAATATTATTAATTTATTATTGTTCTTTTAATAATGTATTATTGTTATAATGCAGTAGGATATTGTTTATTTCTTTATTGTAAAAGTCTACTTTGACAATCGGACACATTCAGAGCACTGCAGAAGTGTTGCAGCAGCAGGCCGTGTCCTCTACAGTACAGACACATCTCTTAATAAATCACCTGCTATAATATAAAGCCATTAACATGTGCTGTATAGTTTTGTTTTCACGAGCTTTGGAGACGTAACGTAAATTCTGCTTTTCAGTAGGTCACCTATAGCTTTCATCATTGAGCCACGGCTGCATCCAGAATAAAATGAATGATTTCAAAGTGCACTGCGAAGGGAGCGCAATAGTAAACATGAAGATCGCTCAAACTGAGCTGTAGAAATGCTCTGTATCAGAATCAGTTTTATTGCCAAGTGTGCTTCACACACACAAGGAATTTGTTTTGGCAACAGAAGCTTCCAGTGTACATAAAGTGACAAGTGACAACACAAAATTAAATATGAAAAAAGAAAAAGATGATAAACATTAAACAGAGATGCAGTAAGTCAAAAAGATCTGGATGTTGAGTTGTATGTACACATTTGTTGTAAATATACAGGTTATAAGGTGCTGTGTACCAATGCGAATGGAGAAAGTATTGCACGTTTATTGCCCAGTAGGGGAATATTGAACTGTTCATGAGGTAGATGGCCTGAGGAAAGAAGCTTTTCTTGTGACTGGCTGTTTTTGTGCTTGGTGCTCTGTAGCGCCGCCCAGATGGCAACAGTTGGAACAGATAGTGTGCTGGGTGTGGGCGTCCAGAGTGATTTTGCGTGCTCTTTTACTCACTCTGGAAGACATTCTTAATTGTACAGTTCTTGAAGCTAAATTACACCTAAAGGAGATGAGCTGAATGCTTTAATCATTTACATGCTGGAATGTTCTAAAGCGATAGGGCATAGGGGGGATGAGTGAGAATAGAGAATAAAACTACAGCTCCAGAGGAGCAGCTGCCAGCGTACAAGTTTGTGATGCAGTTTGCGAATGTTCGTTGGAACGACAGATTTGGGAAACCCTTAATCAGTGAACTGTGTTTGTAATGAGGAAACTTGCGAGCTCAGTTGGCTAACCATGGTTTTGGGAAACACCCCTGCTCTAGTCCTGCTTACATGGATAAACTGATGCCATGACAACAGATCCTGGATCAGGTCAAACCATCAATAACTAAACCCAGCTAATGAAGAACAGACCCCAGATAACACACACACACACACACACACCCTCAACTGGACTCTGACACACTCTTTACACACGCAGCGACTCTATCCGGGAGAAGATGAAGAAGAACTACATGTCCAACCCCAGCTACAACTACGAGCAGGTCAACCGCGCATCGCTAGCCTGCGGACCCATGGTGAAGTGGGCCATCGCTCAGGTACACACACACACACACACATACATATGCACACGCCTGCGGACCCATGGTGAAGTGGGCCATCGCTCAGACACACACACACACACACACACACACACACACACACACACACACACATACACATACACATACATACGCACACGCCTGCAGACCCATGGTGAAGTGGGCCATCGCTCAGGTACACACACACTCTCTCACACTCTCACTCTGGTCTTGTGTGTGTGTGTGTGTGTGTGTAGCTGAATTACGCAGACATGCTGAAGCGCGTGGAGCCGCTGCGTAACGAGCTGCAGAAGCTGGAGGACGACGCTAAAGACAACAAGACCAAAGCGGAGGAGGTGGAGCAGATGATCCGCGACCTGGAGGCTAGCATAGCACGCTACAAGGAGGAGTACGCCGTGCTAATCTCTGAGGCGCAGGCTATTAAGGCCGACTTGGCGGCGGTCGAGGCTAAGGTACCAACGCCACGCTCATGCTAACACTACACTCAATCGTGCTAACGATACATTCACCCATGCTAACACCACACCGACGATACCATGCTAATAACACAGAAACACCACACTCCATTAACATCTTGCTCGCGATAATGCCGCACATACACACACACGCAATGCTAACTTTAACATCACACCATGTTAACGATCACACCAACGCTAAAGCTAACACCGCATGCATTAACGCCTTGCTTTCACTGATGTGAATGGGGTGTTTGTGCGAGTGTGTTAGCATTAATGCTAACACCACACCTATGCTAACACTAACAGTGCACTTACAGCACACTCGCGTTAACCACACTCACGTTACACTAACACTACTTTTGAGTTGATGCTAACACCAAGCTCACAATAACACCACTCGCGCTAATGCTAACACCAAACGTTAACGTCAAACTCACATTAATGCTAATGTCACACAGAAGTTAAACTAACCATGCTCACAATAACATCATGCTAATGCTAACACCACACACATTGTAATGCTAACTTCAAACTTGCGTTAATGCTAATGTCACACTGAAGTTAAACTAACACCATGCTCACATTAACATCATGCTAATGCTAATGCTAACACCACACTTGGATAAACTCGAACACCACGCTCACGTTAACACCACACTCATGCTAATGCTAACACCGCAGCTCATTACTCTTCAGTGTGTGTGTGTGTGTGCGCGCTTCAGCTGTGGTTGGATCATGAAGTTGATGTTAGCTTTAGCAGTGTGTTGTGTGAGCCACTAGCCCACACCTGCGCCTGTACAGGTGAACCGCAGCACGGCGTTGCTGAAGAGTCTGTCAGCGGAGCGCGAGCGCTGGGAGAAGACCAGCGAGACCTTCAAGAACCAGATGTCCACCATCGCCGGAGACTGCCTGCTGTCCGCCGCCTTCATCGCCTACGCCGGCTACTTCGACCAGCAGATGCGGCAGAACCTGTTCACCACCTGGTCACATCACCTGCAGCAGGCCAACGTGCAGGTACACACACACACACACACACACACACACACACACACACACACCTGAGCATGCAGAGGGGCTACACCACAGACCTCCATTATAAACACACGTCTGACAGCAGGTGACCCTGCACCCCTCACTGCTGCTGGAGGAGGGAGATCTGCCACACACACACACACACACCCTCCCTCTGCCCAACAGGGAGGCCCGCAGCAGTGAGGAGCGCATCATCATCTGCTGTCATTATAGGCATGAACTAGGGATGCTTATTTCATTTTGCCAACCAACAACCGCCGCTGGTTAACCGAATATCAGCCGTTAACTGCTCAGATTAATGAACTGCTGTTTAATTTAAAATATAACTGAGGCGTCTACTTTGACACCTTAAACATTGCATTTTAAAATGCAGATTTACATGTGAACAGCAGCGTACAGAGCAGAGCATCTTCACACAGCTGCAGTGTTTCCAACAGCACAGAATAAACTAAATAAAGAGAATAAAATAAATAGTCCTGCCCTAGATATTTCTCACCTAATTTAAACATTTAGATTACAAAACGAAAGCACTGACTGATCCTCTTCAAGAGCCGGCACAGGCTGTTTCTCCAATCATGTTTTTCTTTCCGTCATAAAAATATGAGGCTACCTAAAATCTGTCGCTCCACGGAAAATCTGCATTTAATGAAGAATGCTCCACTGTTATTATTACATCACAACACCTCTGTCAACATGTTTAATAGAAGTCATTAGCTTAAAGATTATGTCTCATTATTATGACTTATTTCCTCTGTCGCACTCGTGGTTTATGTGTATGTGCTGCGTGTGATGAAAGAAGTCGACAGTGAACCTGAAGGCTCATATGTGGACTTTTGGTAAAGTTTAGGCTACTGTAAGAGTTCTGTTGCTTACATCTGATACTGCATTACTGTGCATGCATGTTTTATAAGCTCTAAGATGAACGCCTCAGTTTGGTGCGGAGTTATCATTATACAAACATCAAGAACATCTTTGGATTTGTTTAACTCATAGATTAGGCGGTTGTACACTAGTTCAAGTAGTTCAAGACTGACCAAAGTGCTGTACACAAGACAAAGTAAAGATAAAAACACAGCAATAAATCAAGAGAAACATCTGAAAAAATGTAGCAGTAGAAAGGACGATTAAAATAATATTAAAAAGCCAAGCTGAACAGGTATGTTTTTAGGAGTGATTTACAAATAGATAGAGATGGAGCTGCTCTAACCTCAGGGGGCAGGGTGTTCCACAGAGAAAGCTCTGTCCCCTCTACACTTCAGTCTGGACTGAGGAAATAAAAGAAGATTTTGATCACTAGACCTAAGAGATCTCATGGGAGTGTAAAAAATCAATTCTCAAACTATAGCCTATATGTTGAGTGTATGATGCAGATCCAGGACCGGCGGTGATCAGCATCAGCGCTGGTTTGGCATCAAACTGTAATATTGCCGCTGCTGGTGTTACCGTCCTGCCAGTTTACAAATGTGTGTTGCACATTTAGGGGCTGATCACAGCAGACGCGCTCTCAGAAACGCGAGGCGCACCGCACTGCCTTTACTGTCGTATTGTGCGCGAGTCGTGTTGCTGTCGATGTTATCATTGTAATATTTAATAATATTGTGATACTCAAGATTTGTAGTCATACAGCTCTGGATAACTCGAAACAGTGAGCACTAGTCTCTCCTCCACCATTAAAAGTTCTCTGTAGTCATCTTGTCAACACAAACACTGCAGTCACCTCAACAGAAACCCCGCCTCTGCTTTCATTTGATTGGAGAATGAAGAAGACACAACTGACGTAACGCTTTTACTGCTCAGGGTTGACTTATTTCAGCTGCGAGCACACAGCAAAACCGCGAGGCGCACAGGCCGCATAGACAGCGCAGAACACTCGCGGCCGTTACTAAACCATTCAAAAGATGTGCCTCTCAACTAACCATCAATCGCTTACACACACACCCTTTCTGTTAATGGTAAATCGGTATTTTGAGCATACCAAGCATGAACGTGTAATGATGATGATGATGATGATGATGATAGTCAGTGGGCAGCATCATGATGAGGGTGGGTCAGGGTGAGCCGTACAGACGGAGTAACCCTGTCCTGTTCTGCAGTTCCGCACAGACATCGCCAGGACCGAGTATCTGTCCAATGCGGACGAGCGGCTGCGCTGGCAGGCTAACTCACTGCCCGCCGACGACCTGTGCACAGAGAACGCCATCATGCTGAAGCGCTTCAACAGGTGAGGCTCTGCCTGGGTCATGTGTGAATCAGTACATCCCTATTCACTGGAACACTGACGTGTGTGTGTGTGTGTGTGTGTATGTGTGCAGATATCCGCTGATTATCGACCCCTCCGGTCAGGCCACAGAGTTCATCATGAATGAGTATAAGGATAAGAAGATCACGCGCACCAGCTTCCTGGACGACGCCTTCCGCAAGAATCTGGAGAGCGCTCTGCGGTTCGGGAACCCTCTGCTGGTGCAGGTACGTGTCAGAGTGAGTGAGTGTGTGCGCGTGTGTGTGAATGTGTGTGTGTGCATGTGTTAGTGAGTGTGTGTGTTCACCTTTGCTGTTCCTGCAGGACGTGGAGAGCTATGACCCCATCCTGAACCCGGTGCTGAACCGCGAGGTGCGCAGGACCGGCGGCCGCGTGCTCATCACACTGGGGGACCAGGACATCGACCTGTCTCCATCATTCGTCATCTTCCTGTCCACGCGAGACCCCACGGTACACACACACACACACACACACACACACACACACACACACACACACACACACACACACACACACACACTTGTACATGCTCATCATCTGTGTGTCAGACGTCAGCACAGCAGCGGTACACAGGTTTGCTCATGCGGACCCAGATTATCCCAGAGTTATTAAACCACATATTACCCCCGTGTGTGTGTGTGTGTGTGTGTGTGTGTGCTTTAGTCTATCTTTATTTGATGGGAATGACTGTTTAATTGGCCAGCCGACGGCAGATGTTTGCTGGTACACACACTCACTCTGATGGTTTAATAAGTGTATGTAAGTCAGCGAGCACACTGAGCTGAGCGCAGGACACACACACACACACACACACCCTGCCATCATCCTCCAGTTCTCTAATGATGGGCAATATGATGATTGTGTGTGTGTGTTCGTGCAGGTGGAGTTCCCCCCTGACCTCTGCTCGCGTGTGACCTTCGTGAACTTCACGGTGACCCGCAGCAGTCTGCAGAGCCAGTGCCTGAACGAGGTGCTGAAGGCGGAGCGACCCGACGTGGACGAGAAGCGCTCTGACCTGCTCAAACTGCAGGGTGAACAACTGACTTTCTGTCTGATCTTCTGTCTGTCTGATTCTCTGTCTGTCCGTCCGTCCGTCCGTCCGTCCGTCCGTCCGTCCGTCTGTCTGTCTGTCCATCTGATCCTCTGTCTGTCTGTCTGTCCATCTGATCCTCTGTCTGTCTGTCTGTCTGTCTGTCTGTTTGTCTGTCTGTTTGTCCGTCTGTTTGTCCATCCTGCTGACCGTTCATCTGTCCCTCCGTCCGCTGACTCTGCCCTCTCGGCCTCCTCAGGTGAGTTCCAGCTCCGTCTCCGTCAGCTGGAGAAGTCTCTGCTGCAGGCGCTGAACGAGGTCAAGGGTCGTATCCTGGACGACGACACCATCATCACCACGCTGGAGAACCTGAAGAAGGAGGCGGCGGAGGTGACGCGCAAGGTGGAGGAGACGGACATCGTGATGCAGGAGGTGGAGTCGGTGTCGCAGCAGTACCTGTCGCTCTCCACCGCCTGCAGCAGCATATACTTCACCATGGAGGCGCTCAACCAGGTGTGTGTGTGTGTGTGTGTGTGTGTGTGTGTGTGTGTGTGTGTGTGTGTGCGCGCATGAGTGAGCTGTAGCTAATGCTGTGTGTGTGTGTGTTCACAGATGCACTTCCTGTACCAGTACTCTCTGCACCTCTTCCTGGACATCTACCACACTGTGCTGTACGAGAACTCCAGCCTGAAGAGCGTCAGCGACCACACACAGCGCCTGTCACTCATCACCAAAGACCTGTTCCAGGTACACACACACACACACACACACACACAGTTAAATGAAACTCATGCTGTTCTAGTTGTATGTCCCTGATTGAGTGTTGTGTGTGAGCGGGCGGCTGCAGATACACACACTCACTGCTTTACTCACAGATGTAATAATCTTATGATGTGTGTTTAGTGATGAGTTGGCCCACACGGAATCAGCGAGCGCAGAATTCTGCAGATTTTTAGCCCATCATTAATTCTGTTTATTTACTGGAGTAAATGTGTGTAAATCTGAATTTATTCAGTTTTTAAATTACACATATTTCACATATTAAGGTTTTAGTTATAAGAGTCCCAAAATAATTCTGCAGAAATCCGCAGATTTTTACCAAAATTCTCTGCAGAAATTGCAAGAAACGTCCGCAGATTCCGTCTGGCCCTACTAATGATCAATAACGTCACACACACACACACACACACACAGCTCTAGTCTGCTGACTGCAGCTCACTGTGATGAGCACATGGCTGCAGCGGAGCGTCTGTTTCAGCTTTACTCTGCTGCTCTGCTGCTGCTTTACCCTCTCTCAGTGGTGTGTGTATGTGTGTGTGTGTGTGTGTGTTCTGACAGCTCAGTTACCCCTATAACAGTGTTTCCCCTACCATTATATTAGGGGGGTGCCCGCCCTTTTCCCCCACTGAGTGTTACTTTTCCCCGCCCCATTGAAGTTAAGGTTACCTTAGGTTCTATTCTACACTTCTGCTGATGGGGCGATAGCCGTCCGTGCCACCCACTCGATATGACAGGACCCGCAGACCACACGGGCGCACCGTCCCATATATTATGCAGAGCGAGTGATGCTCTGCACAGCGAGTCTCCCACTAATTTATACGGGCCCTGTGATCCCCAAAAACGAGTTAAAATACTCGGAAATCATGGCGACGAGAGTGAATGAACAAGAGAACAGATCACGAGAGGCTCAGTGATGGACTAAACATTACATTACTTCAGTTAAAGGAATAGAGCAGGAAAGATATCACGAGTGTAAATCTCTCTCTCTCTCTCTCTCTCTCTCTCTCTCTCTCTCTCTCTCTCTCTCTCTCTCTCTATCTCTCTCTCTCTCTCTCTCTCTCTCTCTCTCTCTCTCTCTCTTCATAGCTTTCTTTTCCAATTTACAAACTTGTTACAAATGTATTGCCAAAGCAGTTCTAAAGTTTACATGAAAACGTAACATATATATATATATAATAAAAAAAACAGTACATACAATAGATAGTAGTAGTAGTAGTAAAAAAAAAATTAAAAAAAACGTGTATATATATTATAAATATATATTATAATTAAAATATAGATAATACATCATATTACTCAATATATCATATTTACTGTATGGTGGCTTGAGAAAATCATAACTTTCCGCCAGACTGTCAGACTTAATGTTGGGCCCATTTAACTCAGACTACCAATCTGCCAATCACTGATGACCGTTTAACTTACTAGCCACACCCTAGCAACCAGTTACGCCACCCTAGCAACTGTCCCATAGACTTCCAAAAAAAAAAAAAACTGCCATTGACTTTACATTGGACATACCAATAACATACCGACTCATACTAACAATATACCAATCCATACCAGAAACATACTAATCATACTAGCAACATGCTAATTCATACTAACAATATACTAATCCATACTGGAAACATACTAACAAACATACTAATCATACTAGCAAACATGTGAATTCATGCTAACGGCATGCTAGTTTATACTAGCAACATGCTAATGACATTCTAATTCATACTTAATGCTAACAACATGCTAAATTATGCTAGAAACATGGTAATTTATGTTAGCAACTACCTAGCAACCACTCAAAACACCTTAGCAACCGCCTAGGAACACCTTATTAACCCCCTAGATTGCCCTAGCAACTGCCTAGCAACCATCCAGAACACATAAACAATAGTCTAGCAACGCCTTAAAAAAAAAAAAAAAGACTTAGAACACCATAGCAACCACCTAACAACGCCTTAGTAACCACTCAGAACACCTTAGCACCTGCCTAGCAATGCCTTAGCAACCATTCAGAACACCATAGCAACTGTCCAGCAACACCTTATCAACCACTCAGAAGATACTGGCCACGGCCTAGCAAACATACAAAACCTAGCAACCACCTAGCAACACCTTAGCAACAACCTAGAACATCTTGGCAACACCTCAGCAACCACCTAGCAGCCAATCAGAACATCTTAGCAACTGCCTAGCAACGCATTTGCAAACACTCAAAACAGCCTAGCAACTGCCTAGCAACCACTCAGAACACCCTAGCAACCACCTAGCAACATCTTAGCAACCACCAAGCAATGACTTTTCAACGATCTAACAACCACTCAGAACACCTTAGCAACCACCTAGCAATGCCTTAGCAACCACTCAGAACACCCTAGCAACCGCCTAGCAACACCTTAGCGACCACCTAGAGCACCCTAGCAACACCTTAGCAACCACTCAGAACACCCTAGCAACCGCCTAGCAACACCCTAGTGACCACCTAGAATACCCTAGCAACGCCCTAGCAACCACTCAGAACAACCTAGCAACCGTCTAGCAATACCTTAATAACTGCTCAGTGGTCAACTAGCAACCACTCAGAATATCCTAGCAACACCTTAATAACTACCTGGAACATCCTAGCAACGCCTTAGCAACCGCCGAGCAACCACTCAGAACACACTAGTAGCCGCCTAGCAATATCTTAGCAATGACTCAGAACACCCTAGCAATACCTTAGCAACCACTCTGAACACCCTAGCAACCACCTAGCAAGAAACATGCCAATCCATACTAGAAACCTGCTAACCTATATGTAGTTATGTAACTATACTGACTGCTCCAAGCTTAAAAACTACTTCAATTATTACATTTTTATAGCTACTTCACTTTTTTTTTTTTTTTTACTTCACTTTACTTTTTCTACTACTTTTACTCTCTCTCTCTCTCTCTCTCTCTCTCTCTCTCATTGAGGGATCCGCTGTCAATAGTTGGAGACCAGCAAAATATTTGACTTTGACTTTAAAAGTCTTAAATTGGCTGTTGTAGGTCTTAATTATTTGTGCTCAGGTCTTATTTTTCCGATGTCCATGTACCTCTACATCTGATGCTCATTTAAAGTCTTGTTGTTGTTGCTGCTTGGTTTTGGTGGTGTTGTAGTTCTTTATTTCACTAGTCCTAATGTAATTTGCTGTATTACAACTACAAATGAGACCAGCATGCAATAGCCAATCAGCTTTCTGTTATTGGGCCCAGTGCATGTGGTGAATGTGACGTCATCGCTGTGTTTGCGGAGGTTCGCTTTCGGTGCGCGCTACATGATTTCGGCTGGCAGAGTGAACAGATTTTAGGTGAACAGTTCTCGCGCGCCGCGTTTGATTTGAGTTGAATATGAAACACTTTGAAGAGATTTAGTCTGAAACAGTACGACTGCACACACATCTTCATGATCCGTCCATGCGTGATCATCATAGAGATAAGCAGATGACCAATCATTCTTGGCTAGAAATTGCAGCAGCCGTGGAAAAGGAGGAAAGTTTCTGTAAACGTTTGGAGAAACCTGAGTGATAAGTCTGTAAAAACAAACAAAAGAGGCCACGGCTAAAGCGGAGACCCGTGTGGGTAATAGCTACACACTAAAATGAAGAGACAAATTCTGTCTTTGATAACTGGAACAGAATATATGAAGCTCTCAGTGTACAGTATACTGATGGCCAAACTCTGGGCTTTACTGGTGATGATGGTCAGGAGTGTTGGAGCATTATTGCCTTTTAGCCTTTAGAGGACACAAACTAGCCAGACAGTAAAGTGTGAATTGTGGAGTAACAAAATAAATAAAAGCTCAGTATTTTTAGGCAGTTTTTTGTGTTTATTCTTACCATAATAAAAATATAATTGTAGAGCAACTTATTTTCTGTTGCCATTAATATTTAACTTTAATAGGTAAAACTGTCTGAGATATGAACAAAAGCAGGCGATGCAGCAAAGTCTGATTTAAAAAGTCTTGAATGGCTATAAAATCTGTATAATCATTATAATAAATTATAAAAATAATTAAAATAATTAGTTTATAAATCTTGAATGATATTAATGACGTAGTTCTGGAGACCTTCTACATCTCTGTTTATCCGTCTGACTTTACGCTGGGTTTCTTTTGACCGGCCCCTGCTGTTTTAAAGAATATCACAACAGCGAACGTGTCGAGTATAAACGCCTCGTCTGTTTGGTGAGGTGTGCACAGTCAGCGGAGGTGTGTGATGCGGCGCCAGTGAACGTATAAATCAGCCTTAAGAGGTGTTCCTGTAGTTCAGTGCTGCATAACCTGTCTTTAGTACAGGTCACTTTAAATACATTTATTTGACCACTAATTCTGTGATTGTGCATTTTCTCTCGCGTGTTTTTGATATTGTGATATAGCTCTTAAATTTAACACTTAATGGTCTTAAAAAGGTCTTAAAAACTGTTAAATTTGACATTGTGATATCTGCTGAAACCCTGTTTTAGTAAAGGAGTATTAGATGTATAGGTGTGCATTTTAACTTCTAATGTGAGCCCCAAACTTGTTCTTGATTGAGTCATGTTGAAATCTTCTTTCATCATTTGCAGTGTTTCCTAATTGCATTGTAACTTTTCATAAATAAGGGACTAATCCAGAGTAAAATAAATGGATGAATTATTATCTGTAAAGCTGCTTCTGGCCATGACACTTTCACACCTGAATGGTTTTAAGAGACGTGTTTAAGGGATTATATGCAGCATCCTTCGTTTATTCTCTTAGATAAAGCAAGATCTCCTCTTAAGGTTCATACTTAGAGGGAAAATGTGCTCAATGCATAATAAAGCGTGAAGCATCAGAACCAGTGCTCAGTATCAGCCGATCACCATGACAAGGAGTCAGTGCTCCATATCAGCTGCTAAACTCCTGATCAGAGCATCTCTAGCTTTGACCTAACTTGGCTGTCAGAGCAGCAATACTCCCCTCTGTCTGTACAAGACTGATCTTGGTAAATCAGTAAATACACCCTTAGGAAAAGAGGTATACTTCAGTAAAGGTCAAGTATAGAAGTGTACTTTATTAAGTAAATTAATATGCATAAAGATACACTGCAGTGACAAAAGCTGCACACTTTGAGGAGAAAAATCTGCAAATAAATGTTTTTTACTGCCGTCATTAAAAGAAACAAATGAACACCATGATGACTCCCTGTGTCGGTGTCAGCCTGAACCACCCCCCCCCCCCCCCAAAAAAAAAAAAAAAACTGCAAACCTAGGGGAAACACTGTATACAGTAATAATGGAGACGCTGTTTATTTTCTGTCTTTGTCTGTTCAGGTGGCGTTTAACAGAGTGGCTCGAGGAATGCTGCATCAGGATCACATCACCTTTGCTGTGCTGCTGGCCCGCATCTACCTGAAGAGCCTGGTCAGGTACAGAAACACCAGACCCGCTTTATACACACCAGAACCCACAATCCTCAGCTTTATAGACACCAGAACCCACAATCCTCAGCTTTATACACACCAGAACCCACAATCCTCAGCTTTATAGACACCAGAACCCACAATCCTCAGCTTTATACACACCAGAACCCACAATCCTCAGCTTTATACACACCATAACCCACAATCCTCAGCTTTATACACACCAGAACCCACAATCCTTAGCTTTATACACACCAGAACCCACAATCCTCAGCTTTATAGACACCAGAACCCACAATCCTCAGCTTTATAGACACCAGAACCCACAATCCTCAGCTTTATACACACCAGAACCCACAATCCTTAGCTTTATACACACCAGAACCCACAATCCTCAGCTTTATAGACACCAGAACCCACAATCCTCAGCTTTATAGACACCAGAACCCACAATCCTCAGCTTTATACACACCAGAACCCACAATCCTCAGCTTTATAGACACCAGAACCCACAATCCTCAGCTTTATACACACCAGAACCCACAATCCTCAGCTTTATACACACCATAACCCACAATCCTCAGCTTTATACACACCAGAACCCACAATCCTTAGCTTTATACACACCAGAACCCACAATCCTCAGCTTTATAGACACCAGAACCCACAATCCTCAGCTTTATAGACACCAGAACCCACAATCCTCAGCTTTATACACACCAGAACCCACAATCCTCAGCTTTATACACACCAGAACCCACAATCCTCAGCTTTATACACACCAGAACCCACAATCCTCAGCTTTATACACACCAGAACCCACAATCCTCAGCTTTATAGACACCAGAACCCACAATCCTCAGCTTTATAGACACCAGAACCCACAATCCTCAGCTTTATAGACACCAGAACCCACAATCCTCAGCTTTATACACACCAGAACCCACAATCCTCAGCTTTATACACACCAGAACCCACAATCCTCAGCTTTATACACACCAGAACCCACAATCCTCAGCTTTATACACACCAGAACCCACAATCCTCAGCTTTATAGACACCAGAACCCACAATCCTCAGCTTTATACACACCAGAACCCACAATCCTCAGCTTTATAGACACCAGAACCCACAATCCTCAGCTTTATAGACACCAGAACCCACAATCCTCAGCTTTATACACACCAGAACCCACAATCCTCAGCTTTATACACACCAGAACCCACAATCCTCAGCTTTATACACACCAGAACCCACAATCCTCAGCTTTATAGACACCAGAACCCACAATCCTCAGCTTTATAGACACCAGAACCCACAATCCTCAGCTTTATAGACACCAGAACCCACAATCCTCAGCTTTATAGACACCAGAACCCACAATCCTCAGCTTTATACACACCAGAACCCACAATCCTCAGCTTTATACACACCATAACCCACAATCCTCAGCTTTATAGACACCAGAACCCACAATCCTCAGCTTTATAGACACCAGAACCCACAATCCTCAGCTTTATACACACCAGAACCCACAATCCTCAGCTTTATACACACCAGAACCCACAATCCTCAGCTTTATACACACCATAACCCACAATCCTCAGCTTTATACACACCAGAACCCACAATCCTCAGCTTTATACACACCAGAACCCACAATCCTCAGCTTTATACACACCATAACCCACAATCCTCAGCTTTATAGACACCAGAACCCACAATCCTCAGCTTTATAGACACCAGAACCCACAATCCCAGCTTTATACACACCAGAACCCACAATCCTCAGCTTTATACACACCAGAACCCACAATCCTCAGCTTTATACACACCATAACCCACAATCCTCAGCTTTATAGACACCAGAACCCACAATCCTCAGCTTTATAGACACCAGAGCCCACAATCCTCAGCTTTATAGACACCAGAACCCACAATCCTCCGCTTTATAGACACCAGAACCCACAATCCTCAGCTTTATACACACCAGAACCCACAATCCTCAGCTTTATAGACACCAGAACCCACAATCCTCAGCTTTATAGACACCAGAACCCACAATCCTCAGCTTTATAGACACCAGAGCCCACAATCCTCAGCTTTATAGACACCAGAACCCACAATCCTCCGCTTTATAGACACCAGAACCCACAATCCTCAGCTTTATACACACCAGAACCCACAATCCTCAGCTTTATACACACCATAACCCACAATCCTCAGCTTTATACACACCAGAACCCACAATCCTCAGCTTTATACACACCATAACCCACAATCCTCAGCTTTATACACACCAGAACCCACAATCCTCAGCTTTATACACACCAGAACCCACAATCCTCAGCTTTATACACACCAGAACCCACAATCCTCAGCTTTATACACACCAGAACCCACAATCCTCAGCTTTATAGACACCAGAACCCACAATCCTCAGCTTTATAGACACCAGAACCCACAATCCTCAGCTTTATACACACCCGAACCCACAATCCTCAGCTTTATACACACCAGAACCCACAATCCTCAGCTTTATAGACACCAGAACCCACAATCCTCAGCGTTATAGACACCAGAACCCACAATCCTCAGCGTTATAGACACCAGAACCCACAATCCTCAGCTTTATAGACACCAGAACCCACAATCCTCAGCGTTATAGACACCAGAACCCACAATCCTCAGCTTTATAGACACCAGAACCCACAATCCTCAGCTTTATAGACACCAGAACCCACAATCCTCAGCTTTATACACACCAGAACCCACAATCCTCAGCTTTATACACACCATAACCCACAATCCTCAGCTTTATACACACCAGAACCCACAATCCTCAGCTTTATACACACCAGAACCCACAATCCTCAGCTTTATAGACACCAGAACCCACAATCCTCAGCTTTATAGACACCAGAGCCCACAATCCTCAGCTTTATAGACACCAGAACCCACAATCCTCAGCTTTATACACACCCGAACCCACAATCCTCAGCTTTATACACACCAGAACCCACAATCCTCAGCTTTATAGACACCAGAACCCACAATCCTCAGCGTTATAGACACCAGAACCCACAATCCTCAGCTTTATAGACACCAGAACCCACAATCCTCAGCTTTATAGACACCAGAACCCACAATCCTCAGCGTTATAGACACCAGAACCCACAATCCTCAGCTTTATAGACACCAGAACCCACAATCCTCAGCTTTATAGACACCAGAACCCACAATCCTCAGCTTTATACACACCAGAACCCACAATCCTCAGCTTTATACACACCATAACCCACAATCCTCAGCTTTATACACACCAGAACCCACAATCCTCAGCTTTATACACACCAGAACCCACAATCCTCAGCTTTATAGACACCAGAGCCCACAATCCTCAGCTTTATAGACACCAGAACCCACAATCCTCAGCTTTATAGACACCAGAACCCACAATCCTCAGCTTTATAGACACCAGAACCCACAATCCTCAGCTTTATAGACACCAGAACCCACAATCCTCAGCTTTATACACACCAGAACCCACAATCCTCAGCTTTATAGACACCAGAACCCACAATCCTCAGCTTTATACACACCAGAACCCACAATCCTCAGCTTTATAGACACCAGAACCCACAATCCTCAGCTTTATAGACACCAGAACCCACAATCCTCAGCTTTATACACACCAGAACCCACAATCCTCAGCTTTATAGACACCAGAACCCACAATCCTCAGCTTTATAGACACCAGAACCCACAATCCTCAGCTTTATACACACCAGAACCCACAATCCTCAGCTTTATACACACCAGAACCCACAATCCTCAGCTTTATACACACCAGAACCCACAATCCTCAGCTTTATACACACCATAACCCACAATCCTCAGCTTTATACACACCAGAACCCACAATCCTCAGCTTTATACACACCAGAACCCACAATCCTCAGCTTTATAGACACCAGAACCCACAATCCTCAGCTTTATACACACCAGAACCCACAATCCTCAGCTTTATACACACCAGAACCCACAATCCTCAGCTTTATAGACACCAGAACCCACAATCCTCAGCTTTATACACACCAGAACCCACAATCCTCAGCTTTATACACACCATAACCCACAATCCTCAGCTTTACAGACACCAGAACCCACAATCCTCAGCTTTATAGACACCAGAACCCACAATCCTCAGCTTTATACACACCAGAACCCACAATCCTCAGCTTTATAGACACCAGAACCCACAATCCTCAGCTTTATAGACACCAGAACCCACAATCCTCAGCTTTATACACACCAGAACCCACAATCCTCAGCTTTATACACACCAGAACCCACAATCCTCAGCTTTATAGACACCAGAACCCACAATCCTCAGCTTTATAGACACCAGAACCCACAATCCTCAGCTTTATAGACACCAGAACCCACAATCCTCAGCTTTATACACACCAGAACCCACAATCCTCAGCTTTATAGACACCAGAACCCACAATCCTCAGCTTTATAGACACCAGAACCCACAATCCTCAGCTTTATACACACCAGAACCCACAATCCTCAGCTTTATAGACACCAGAACCCACAATCCTCAGCTTTATAGACACCAGAACCCACAATCCTCAGCTTTATACACACCAGAACCCACAATCCTCAGCTTTATACACACCAGAACCCACAATCCTCAGCTTTATAGACACCAGAACCCACAATCCTCAGCTTTATAGACACCAGAACCCACAATCCTCAGCTTTATACACACCAGAACCCACAATCCTCAGCTTTATACACACCAGAACCCACAATCCTCAGCTTTATACACACCAGAACCCACAATCCTCAGCTTTATAGACACCAGAACCCACAATCCTCAGCTTTATAGACACCAGAACCCACAATCCTCAGCTTTATAGACACCAGAACCCACAATCCTCAGCTTTATACACACCAGAACCCACAATCCTCAGCTTTATACACACCAGAACCCACAATCCTCAGCTTATACACACCAGAACCCACAATCCTCAGCTTTATAGACACCAGAACCCACAATCCTCAGCTTTATACACACCAGAACCCACAATCCTCAGCTTTATACACACCAGAACCCACAATCCTCAGCTTTATACACACCAGAACCCACAATCCTCAGCTTTATAGACACCAGAACCCACAATCCTCAGCTTTATAGACACCAGAAACCCACAATCCTCAGCTTTATAGACACCAGAACCCACAATCCTCAGCTTTATACACACCAGAACCCACAATCCTCAGCTTATACACACCAGAACCCACAATCCTCAGCTTTATACACACCATAACCCACAATCCTCAGCTTTATAGACACCAGAACCCACAATCCTCAGCTTTATAGACACCAGAACCCACAATCCTCAGCTTTATACACACCAGAACCCACAATCCTCAGCTTTATACACACCAGAACCCACAATCCTCAGCTTTATAGACACCAGAGCCCACAATCCTCAGCTTTATAGACACCAGAACCCACAATCCTCAGCTTATACACACCAGAACCCACAATCCTCAGCTTTATACACACCATAACCCACAATCCTCAGCTTTATACACACCAGAACCCACAATCCTCAGCTTTATACACACCAGAACCCACAATCCTCAGCTTTATACACACCATAACCCACAATCCTCAGCTTTATACACACCAGAACCCACAATCCTCAGCTTTATACACACCAGAACCCACAATCCTCAGCTTTATACACACCATAACCCACAATCCTCAGCTTTATAGACACCAGAACCCACAATCCTCAGCTTTATAGACACCAGAACCCACAATCCTCAGCTTTATACACACCAGAACCCACAATCCTCAGCTTTATACACACCAGAACCCACAATCCTCAGCTTTATACACACCATAACCCACAATCCTCAGCTTTATAGACACCAGAGCCCACAATCCTCAGCTTTATAGACACCAGAACCCACAATCCTCAGCTTTATAGACACCAGAGCCCACAATCCTCAGCTTTATAGACACCAGAACCCACAATCCTCAGCTTTATAGACACCAGAGCCCACAATCCTCAGCTTTATAGACACCAGAACCCACAATCCTCCGCTTTATAGACACCAGAACCCACAATCCTCAGCTTTATACACACCAGAACCCACAATCCTCAGCTTTATACACACCATAACCCACAATCCTCAGCTTTATACACACCAGAACCCACAATCCTCAGCTTTATACACACCATAACCCACAATCCTCAGCTTTATACACACCAGAACCCACAATCCTCAGCTTTATACACACCAGAACCCACAATCCTCAGCTTTATACACACCAGAACCCACAATCCTCAGCTTTATAGACACCAGAACCCACAATCCTCAGCTTTATAGACACCAGAACCCACAATCCTCAGCTTTATACACACCCCGAACCCACAATCCTCAGCTTTATACACACCAGAACCCACAATCCTCAGCTTTATAGACACCAGAACCCACAATCCTCAGCGTTATAGACACCAGAACCCACAATCCTCAGCGTTATAGACACCAGAACCCACAATCCTCAGCTTTATAGACACCAGAACCCACAATCCTCAGCGTTATTAGACAACACAGAACCCACAATCCTCAGCTTTATAGACACCAGAACCCACAATCCTCAGCTTTATACACACCAGAACCCACAATCCTCAGCTTTATACACACCATAACCCACAATCCTCAGCTTTATACACACCATAACCCACAATCCTCAGCTTTATACACACCAGAACCCACAATCCTCAGCTTATAGACACCAGAACCCACAATCCTCAGCTTTATAGACACCAGAGCCCACAATCCTCAGCTTTATAGACACCAGAACCCACAATCCTCAGCTTTATACACACCCGAACCCACAATCCTCAGCTTTATAGACACCAGAACCCACAATCCTCAGCTTTATACACACCAGAACCCACAATCCTCAGCTTTATAGACACCAGAACCCACAATCCTCAGCTTTATACACACCAGAACCCACAATCCTCAGCTTTATACACACCATAACCCACAATCCTCAGCTTTATAGACACCAGAACCCACAATCCTCAGCTTTATAGACACCAGAACCCACAATCCTCAGCTTTATAGACACCAGAACCCACAATCCTCAGCTTTATAGACACCAGAACCCACAATCCTCAGCTTTATACACACCATAACCCACAATCCTCAGCTTTATACACACCAGAACCCACAATCCTCAGCTTTATACACACCAGAACCCACAATCCTCAGCTTTATAGACACCAGAACCCACAATCCTCAGCTTTATAGATGTTAACATGTTATTTTCTCTCTGCTTTGTTCACCTGAAAGGATGTTATCCGGGTTACTAATGAGGTCAGCGTGCGGGGGAGTGTTTGATGTGTTGGAGGTGGATTGAGGCGGTCGTAAAGTTGAGGGTGTACGGAGGGAGGAAAATAAAGTGTGCTTGCTAAATAAACGTCGTGTTTATTTAACTTTACATGGTAGCAGAGGATGGTTGAATGATGGCAGCCAGTTATAAAGTTCCGCCGAAGTTTGACGAAACAAGGCCATACGAGTGCTGGAAAAATGAAGTTAATATCTGGACGCGGGTCACCGAACTCGATAAAAAGAAACAAGCCCTCGCTGTTGCCTTGGGGCTTGAAGGCAGGGCCCGTGAAACGGCGATGGAAATATCTGCGGAGGATTTAGACAGTGATACAGGTATGGCAACGCTGATGGCTAAGCTGGATGATGTATTCTTAAAGGAGGAAAAGGATCGCGCGTATGAAGCGTATTCTTACTTTGACGGAATAACTAAGGACAGTTCGGTTTCCATGGCGGACTACATAATTGATTTTGAACAGCGATATAATCGGATGAAAAGGTATAATATGACGCTTCCTGACGCTGTACTGGCTTTTAAGTTATTGGACACGGCTTGTCTCGACGACAAAAACAGACAGCTGGCACTGACGGCCTGCACAGAGTTAAAATTTTCATCTATGAAGTCGGCTCTAAAACGCATTTTCGGAGGAAAAGCAGCAGGCTCGTCAAACGGGATACAAGTGAACCAGGACGTGGCGTTTTTCACCGAACAAAAACCACTAAGAAGAGGAAAACGGAATGAAATGTTGCAAAGTGGATACCTAAAACAGCCATTACCTGGGACTAATCCACTAGATAAATACGGTAAGAGATCCAGATGTGCTATTTGCCAGTCTACATTTCATTGGGCTAAAGACTGTCCACACAAGAAAACTGAACAAGTTAAAATAATGGAAGATGCAAACATTGAGGAATGTAACATAACATTGTTTACCAAAGCCTCAATGTCAGATGCAGAAATATTCATGACTGAATCACTGGGATCAGCGATTATTGACACTGCTTGTACCCGTACGGTGTGTGGGGAGAAATGGCTGGAAAGCTATATTGATGACCTCACTCAAGATCGAGTAAATATGCTGATGCAAACAGAAACTCGCAGTTGCAGACCATTTCGCTTTGGTGATGGGAACGTGGTATATTCCACAAAAAATGTGAAATTACCCGCTAAAATAGGACTGACAAAATGCCTAATCGACACAGAAGTAGTCAAGGTTGACATTCCACTCCTGCTAAGTAAAGCGTCACTGAAAAAGGCAGGGACCATTTTGGACATGGAAAAGGACAGTGCAGTGATGTTCAAGCAATCCATTCCTCTTGAATTTACTAGTTCTGGACATTACTGTGTCAACATCAGAGACAAAGACAATGAAAAAGATCAAACTGAAGAGGAAGTTTTAACAGTGACAGAAAACATGTCTCCTGATGAGAAACGCAAAGTCCTTCTGAAACTCCATAAACAATTTGGTCACGCGTCTGCAGACAGGCTACAGAGGCTCATGCATAGTTCAGGAAATAAGGACAAAGAGTGCTTTGCTATTCTACAACAAATAATAGATGACTGTGAAATATGCAAGAAGTACAAAAGGACAAAACCAAAGCCTGCTGTGGGATTGCCCATGGCTTCTGAATATAATGAGACAGTGGCGGTGGACCTACACGAGTTAGAACCAAGTGTATGGTACCTTCACATCATCGACCACTTCACACGTTTTAGCGCCGGAAGTATTGTTAAAACAAAAAAGTCCTCTGAAATTGTCAACTCCTTCATTCACACTTGGATTAGTGTTCATGGGGCCCCCCAAAAACTGTACAGTGATAATGGGGGAGAATTCAACAACCAAGAGATCAGAGACATGGCTGAAAACTTTAACATCGAGATAAGAACAACAGCTGGATACAGTCCTTGGAGCAACGGACTACTCGAGAGACATAACCAAACACTCACCGAGATCATCCTGAAGGTCAAACGAGAAAACGGATGTGACTGGCACACTGCTCTTGACTGGGCCCTCATGGCTAAGAACAGTATGTTGAATGTTCATGGCTACAGTCCATACCAATTAGTGTTTGGACAGAATCCTAACCTGCCATCTGTTTTAGTTGATAAATTACCTGCTTTAGAAGGTACCACTGTGAGCGCTAAAGTAGGAGAACACATTTCTGCTCTACATGCTTCTAGAAAAGCATTCACAGAAGCAGAGTCTTCTGAACGTATAAGAAGGGCACTACGTAAACAGCTTAGGCCCACAGATGACATGTATGTGACAGGTGACAAAGTATTTTACAAAAGGGCAGACTGTCCAGAGTGGAAGGGACCGGGGGTGGTTATTGGTCAAGATGGAGCTGTTGTTTTTGTAAGACATGGTGGGACTCTTGTAAGAGTACATCAATCCAGGCTCTGTAAGACAAATACACAGAATCTGGAATCTCAAGATGAACAAGATAACAGTCAGAAAGTAAACAAAAAGGGTAGCTTAAACAATGTAGCAGATAGCTCGGATAGTGAAGAAATCACAGACAGCGACCAGGAAAACATCAACGACAGGCAATTGAATACAGGAGAAGTAGTTTATCCTAGTATGACACAAACTGAAATAGATCATGATGTATGTGGTGATCCTGTCTCTTTTGTGGGTGTAAAGCTAAAAACAGGACAGACCATAACATTTACCAAACAGAATAGCGATGGTCTACAGAGAGCTAAAGTTTTAGGCAGAGCAGGCAAAGCCTCTGGAAAATTTAAAAACTGGTTTAATCTGCAACATATTAAAGATGATGGGACTGATGGGCAAAAGGAGTCAATGGATATGTCATGTGTTGACAATCTTCACATTGAAACAACTGATAGAGAGACTGATGTGCTTATTACAAAAGACATTTCATTTGATGCTGCTAAACAGGATGAAATAGTCAACTGGTACAAAAACAATGTTTTTGAGGAAGTTGAAGATGCAGGTCAAAAGTGTGTATCTACCAGATGGGTCTGTAGTCTTAAGGAAACTCAGAACGGTATTGTGCCCAAAGCTAGACTTGTAGCCAGAGGTTTTGAAGAGCTTAACATTCATGAGTTGCAGAAAGATTC
>CAIGQS010000057.1:0-62500 GCA_903798195.1 Danio kyathit
GCGTGTATTCTAATGAGGGGGAAACGAGGGAGGGGCAAGCTCGCCTTTGATAGCACGAATCAAATGACACCTCCCTTATGCAAATCGGACCCATGGTTCGAGACATGCAGCCCTATAGGTCTAGGCCAATCAGATCGCGTCTATTCTAATGAGGGCGAAACAAAGGAGGGGGAAACTCGCTTTGATGACGAGTCAAATGACACCTCCCCCGTGCAAATCGGACCTACGGTTCAAGGCCTACAGCCGCATAAGTGTAGGCCAATCAGATCGCCTATATTCTAATGAGGGCGAAACAAGGGAGGGTGAAGCTCGCTTTGATGACGAGTCAAATGACACCTCCCTCGTGCAAATCGGACCCACGGTCCAAGACCTGCAGCCGTACACGCCCGGGCCAATCGGATCCAATATGCTAATGAGGGTGAAACAGACAAGGGTGAAAGTCGCTTTTATACCTATACCTATGCGCAACTTGACCCTAAATTCTAAACCCCAAGTTCTAAACCCTAAGCCCACGCCAAACCCCAAACCCCAACCAACCCTTAACCCCAGCCCCCAATAACCCTCACCAGCCCTTAACCCTGAACCCTAAGAGCCAAAAAAAACCTCAACCCCTAAGCCTCAACCCTAACCCTGCATAACCCTAGGCCTAAAACCCTTAACCCCACACCCTATGTAACCGTCGCTTTGGCGCCCCCCCGCAGGGTTCATTTCCGCTAAAAACCAGACACCATTTAGCAGGAATGAACACTAGATAGATAGACGCACAGACAGATAGATGGAGAGATGGAGAGAACGACGGATGGATAGATGGATGGAGGGGTGGATGGATGGACAGACAGACATGCCTATAGACAGATAGACGGACAGGTAGACAGAGAGATGACCCATCAAATGACACCTCATTGAGGCCAATCGGACCCACGGTTCAAGACATACAGCCACACAAGTCTAGGCCAATCGGGTCGCGTGTATTCTAATGAGGGGGAAACGAGGGAGGGGCAAGCTCGCCTTTGATAGCACGAATCAAATGACACCTCCCTTATGCAAATCGGACCCATGGTTCGAGACATGCAGCCCTATAGGTCTAGGCCAATCAGATCGCGTCTATTCTAATGAGGGTGAAACAAAGGAGGGGGAAACTCGCTTTGATGACGAGTCAAATGACACCTCCCCCGTGCAAATCGGACCTACGGTTCAAGGCCTACAGCCGCATAAGTGTAGGCCAATCAGATCGCCTATATTCTAATGAGGGCGAAACAAGGGAGGGTGAAGCTCGCTTTGATGACGAGTCAAATGACACCTCCCTCATGCAAATCGGACCCACGGTCCAAGACCTGCAGCCGTACACGCCCGGGCCAATCGGATCCAATATGCTAATGAGGGTGAAACAGACGAGCCAAGACCTGCAAGCCGTACACGCCCGGGCCAATCGGATCCAATATGCCTAATGAGGGTGAAACAGGACGAGGGTGAAAAGGTCGCTTTTATACCTATACCTATGCGCAAACTTACCCTAAATTCTAAACCCCAAGTTCTAAACCTAAGCCCACGCCAAACCCCAACCCCCAACCAACCCTTAACCCTAGCCCCCAATAACCCCTCACCAGCCCTAACCCTGAACCTAAGAGCCAAAAAAAACTCAACCCCTAAGCCTCAACCCTAACCCTGCATAACCCTAGGCCTAAAACCCTTAACCCCACACCCTATGTAACCGTCGCTTTGGCGCCCCCCGCAGGGTTCATTTCCGCTAAAAACCAGACACCATTTAGCAGGAATGAACACTAGATAGATAGACGCACAGACAGATAGATGGAGAGATGGAGAGAACGACGGATGGATAGATGGATGGAGGGGTGGATGGATGGACAGACAGACATGCCTATAGACAGATAGACGGACAGGTAGACAGAGAGATGACCCATCAAATGACACCTCATTGAGGCCAATCGGACCCACGGTTCAAGACATACAGCCACACAAGTCTAGGCCAATCGGGTCGCGTGTATTCTAATGAGGGGGAAACGAGGGAGGGGCAAGCTCGCCTTTGATAGCACGAATCAAATGACACCTCCCTTATGCAAATCGGACCCACGGTTCGAGACATGCAGCCCTATAGGTCTAGGCCAATCAGATCGCGTCTATTCTAATGAGGGTGAAACAAAGGAGGGGGAAACTCGCTTTGATGACGAGTCAAATGACACCTCCCCCGTGCAAATCGGACCTACGGTTCAAGGCCTACAGCCGCATAAGTGTAGGCCAATCAGATCGCCTATATTCTAATGAGGGCGAAACAAGGGAGGGTGAAGCTCGCTTTGATGACGAGTCAAATGACACCTCCCTCATGCAAATCGGACCCACGGTCCAAGACCTGCAGCCGTACACGCCCGGGCCAATCGGATCCAATATGCTAATGAGGGTGAAACAGACGAGGGTGAAAGTCGCTTTTATACCTATACCTATGCGCAACTTGACCCTAAATTCTAAACCCCAAGTCCTAAACCCTAAGCCCACGCCAAACCCCAAACCCCAACCAACCCTTAACCCCTAGCCCCCAATAACCCTCACCAGCCCTTAACCCTGAACCCTAAGAGCCAAAAAAAACCTCAACCCCTAAGCCTCAACCCTAACCCTGCATAACCCTAGGCCTAAAACCCTTAACCCCACACCCTATGTAACCGTCGCTTTGGCGCCCCCCGCAGGGTTCATTTCCGCTAAAAACCAGACACCATTTAGCAGGAATGAACACTAGATAGATAGACGCACAGACAGATAGATGGAGAGATGGAGAGAACGACGGATGGATAGATGGATGGAGGGGTGGATGGATGGACAGACAGACATGCCTATAGACAGATAGACGGACAGGTAGACAGAGAGATGACCCATCAAATGACACCTCATTGAGGCCAATCGGACCCACGGTTCAAGACATACAGCCACACAAGTCTAGGCCAATCGGGTCGCGTGTATTCTAATGAGGGGGAAACGAGGGAGGGGCAAGCTCGCCTTTGATAGCACGAATCAAATGACACCTCCCTTATGCAAATCGGACCCATGGTTCGAGACATGCAGCCCTATAGGTCTAGGCCAATCAGATCGCGTCTATTCTAATGAGGGCGAAACAAAGGAGGGGGAAACTCGCTTTGATGACGAGTCAAATGACACCTCCCCCGTGCAAATCGGACCTACGGTTCAAGGCCTACAGCCGCATAAGTGTAGGCCAATCAGATCGCCTATATTCTAATGAGGGCGAAACAAGGGAGGGTGAAGCTCGCTTTGATGACGAGTCAAATGACACCTCCCTCATGCAAATCGGACCCACGGTCCAAGACCTGCAGCCGTACACGCCCGGGCCAATCGGATCCAATATGCTAATGAGGGTGAAACAGACGAGGGTGAAAGTCGCTTTTATACCTATACCTATGCGCAACTTGACCCTAAATTCTAAACCCCAAGTTCTAAACCCTAAGCCCACGCCAAACCCCAAACCCCAACCAACCCTTAACCCTAGCCCCCAATAACCCTCACCAGCCCTTAACCCTGAACCCTAAGAGCCAAAAAAAACCTCAACCCCTAAGCCTCAACCCTAACCCTGCATAACCCTAGGCCTAAAACCCTTAACCCCACACCCTATGTAACCGTCGCTTTGGCGCCCCCCTGCAGGGTTCATTTCCGCTAAAAACCAGACACCATTTAGCAGGAATGAACACTAGATAGATAGACGCACAGACAGATAGATGGAGAGATGGAGAGAACGACGGATGGATAGATGGATGGAGGGGTGGATGGATGGACAGATAGACATGCCTATAGACAGATAGACGGACAGGTAGACAGAGAGATGACCCATCAAATGACACCTCATTGAGGCCAATCGGACCCACGGTTCAAGACATACAGCCACACAAGTCTAGGCCAATCGGGTCGCGTGTATTCTAATGAGGGGGAAACGAGGGAGGGGCAAGCTCGCCTTTGATAGCACGAATCAAATGACACCTCCCTTATGCAAATCGGACCCATGGTTCGAGACATGCAGCCCTATAGGTCTAGGCCAATCAGATCGCGTCTATTCTAATGAGGGTGAAACAAAGGAGGGGGAAACTCGCTTTGATGACGAGTCAAATGACACCTCCCCCGTGCAAATCGGACCCACGGTTCAAGGCCTACAGCCGCACAAGTGTAGGCCAATCAGATCGCCTATATTCTAATGAGGGCGAAACAAGGGAGGGTGAAGCTCGCTTTGATGACGAGTCAAAGGACACCTCCCCGTGCAAATCGGACCCACGGTTCAAGGCCTGCAGCCGCATAGGTGTGGGCCAATCGGATCGCCTCTATTCTAATGAGGGCGAAACCAGGGAGGGTGAAGCTGGCTTTGATGACGAGTCAAATGACACCTCCCCCGTGCAAATCGCACCCAGGGTTCAAGACCTGCAGCCGCATAGGTATGGGCCAATCGGATCCAATATGCTAATGAGGGTGAAACAAACGAGGGTGAAAGTCGCTTTTATCCCCATACCTAACCCTAACCCTAACCCTAACCCTAACCCCTAACCCTAACCCTAACCCTAACCCTAACCTAACCCTAACCCTAACCCCTAACCCTAACCCTGAACCCAACCCCAACCCCACGCCAAACCCCAAACCCCAACCAACCCTTAACCCTAGCGCTCAATAACCCTCCCCAGCCCTTAACCCTGAACCCTAACAGCCAAAAAAAACCTCAACCCCTAAGCCTCAACCCTAACACTGCATAACCCTAGGCCTAAAACCCTTAACCCCACACCCTATGTAACCGTCGCTTTGGCGCCCCCTGCAGGGTTCATTTCCGCTAAAAACCAGACACCATTTAGCAGGAATGAACACTAGATAGATAGACGCACAGACAGATAGATGGAGAGATGGAGAGAACGATGGATGGATAGATGGATGGAAGGGGTGGATGGATGGACAGATAGACATGCTATAGACAGATAGACGGACAGGTAGACAGAGAGATGACCCATCAAAGGACACCTCATTGAGGCAAATCGGACCCACTGGTTCAAGACATACAGCCACACAAGTCTAGGCCAATCGGATCGAATGTATTCTAATGAGGGGAAACAAGGGAGGGGCAAGCTCGCCTTTGATAGCGCGAATCAAATGACACCTCCCTTATGCAAATCGGACCCATGGTTCGAGACATACAGCCCCATAGGTCTAGGCCAATCGGATCGCGTGTATTCTAATGAGGGGGAAACAAAGGAGGGGGAAACTGGCTTGGACGACGAGTCAAATGACACCTCCCTCGTGCCAACCGGACCCACGGTTCCAGACCTACAGCCGTAGGAGTCTGGGCCAATCGGATCGCCCGTATTCTAATGAGGGGGAAACGAGGGCGGGGGAAGCTCGCTTTGACGACGCATCAAACGACACCTCCCTCATGCAAATCGGACCCACGGTTCAAGACCTGCAGCCGTACAAGTCTAGGCCAATCGGATCCAATATGCTAATGAGGGTGAAACGGACGAGGGTGAAAGTCGCTTTTATCCCCTTACCTAACCCTAACCCTAACCCTAACACCCTAACCCTAACCCTAACCCTAACCCTAACCCTTAACCCAACCCTAGTCCCCATCCTGACCCCAACCCCACTTTTACACTAACACACACATCACCATTTTCGTACACCATACATCTCATTCCACCTTTCCTTTTGGAGGCAAAACCCTCATTAGGGGTTACACAAAGCCTACATAGAGCACATTATAATTCTCCTTTCATCTGAAAACACAATTCTCCTTCCACGGGCCTCTGGATTCCTGAACAGGGATACACAGAAAAAAAGGCACAAACAGGCACAGAGAAATGCACTCCAATGTTAAGTGAATGACAGGCCATCATCACATTTGTTATAAGCAGCATAATTTGATATGTATTATACATGCAATAGGAATTAAATTCAGACTTTATGCACATTTCAGTGTTCTTTGATTGCTTGGATACAGTCCCATAACTAATTTCCACTCCTCCATTTATGGTTTTGATTTACATATCTATTTATCTCTTTAGGACAATTTGGTTTACTTAATTCTCTCTCCTCCTCCCAGGATTGTCCTCGCGGGCGTGCAGGGGTGAGGAACGGCCGTTTGAGCTAGTGCGAGTGCACATACTATGGTGGGCTTCCTTTTTTGGGGGTCCTCCATAGGAATTTTTTCCCCTAACCCCCAGAACGCGCCAGCGGGGCCGCGAAAAATTATCTAGGGGACCCAGCCCTAACGGAGAGGCCTAATGGGGGTTAGGTTTTGGGGTTGGTTGGGTTTAGGTTTAAGTGTTGGTTGGGTTTAGGGGTTTGTGGGGTTTAGGTTTAAGTGTTGGTTGGAGTTAGGGTTAGGTTTTGGGGTTGGTTGGGTTTAGGGTTAAGTGTTGGTTGGAGTTAGGTTTATGGGTTGGTTGGGTTTAGGGTTAGGTTTATGGGTTGGTTGGCCGCGAAAAATTATCTAGGGGACCCAGCCCTAACGGGGAGGCCTAATGGGGGTTAGGTTTTGGGGTTAGTTGGGTTTAAGTTTAAGTGTTGGTTGGGTTTAGGGGTTTGTGGGGTTGGGGTTAGGTTTAAGTATTGGTTGAGTTTAGGGGTTGGGGTTAGGTTTAAGTATTGGTTGGGTTTAGGGGTTTGTGGGGTTGGGGTTAGGTTTAAGTATTGGTTGGAGTTAGGGTTAGGTTTTGGGGTTGGTAGGTTTTGGGGTTGGTTGGGGTTAGGTTTATGGGTTGTTTGGGGTTAGGGTTAGGTTTATGGGTTGGTTGGGGTTAGGGTTAGGTTTTGGGGTTGGTTGGGGTTAGGGTTAGGTTTGGGGTTGGTTGGGTTTAGGGTTAGGTTTTGGGGTTGGTTGGGTTTAGGGTTAGGTTTTGGGGTTGGTTGGGTTTAGGGTTAGGTTTTGGGGTTGGTTGGGTTTAGGGTTAGGTTTGGGGTTGGTTGGGTTTAGGGTTAGGTTTTGGGGTTGGTAGGGTTTAGGTTTAAGTGTTGGTTGGGTTTAGGGTTAGGTTTTGGGTTGGTTGGGTTTAGGTTTAAGTGTTGGTTGGGTTTAGGGTTAAGTTTTGGGTTGGTTGGGTTTAGGTGTTAGGGTTAGGGTTAGGTGTTGGTTGGGTTTAGGATTAAGCTTTGGGTTGGTTGGGTTTAGGTGTTAGGGTTAGGGTTAGGTGTTGGTTGGGTTTAGGGTTGGTCGGGTTTAGGGTTGGTCGGGTTTAGGGTTAGGTTTGGGGTTGGTAGGGTTTAGGTTTAAGTGTTGGTTGGGTTTAGGGTTAGTTTTTGGGTTGGTTGGGTTTAGGTTTAAGTGTTGGTTGGGTTTAGGGTTAAGTTTTGGGTTGGTTGGGTTTAGGTGTTAGGGTTAGGTGTTGGTTGGGTTTAGGGTTAAGTTTGGGTTGGTTGGGTTTAGGTGTTAGGGTTAGGTGTTGGTTGGGTTTAGGGTTGGTCGGGTTAGGGTTGGTCGGGTTTAGGGTTAGGTTTTGGGGTTGGTTGGGTTTAGGGGTTTGTGGGTTTAGGGTTAGGTTTTGGGGTTGGTAGGGTTTAGGTTTAAGTGTTGGTTGGGTTTAGGGTTAGGTTTTGGGTTGGTTGGGTTTAGGTTTAAGTGTTGGTTGGGGTTTAGGGTTAAATTTTGGGTTGGTTGGGTTTAGGTGTTAGGGTTAGGTGTTGGTTGGGTTTAGGGTTGGTCGGATTTAGGGTTGGTTGGGTTCAGGGTTAGGTTTTGGGGTTGGTAGGGTTTAGGTTTAAGTGTTGGTTGGGGTTAGGGTTAGCGGTTGGTTGGGGTTAGGTTTAAGTGTAGGTTGGGTTTAGGGTTGGGTTTAGGGTTGGTTTGGGTTAGGTTTTGGGGTTGGGGTTAGATTTAGGGGTTGGTTGGGGTTAGGGTTGGTTGGGTTTAGGGTTAGGTTTTGGGGTTGGTAGGGTTTAGGTTAAAGTGTTGGTTGGGGTTAGGGTTAGGTTTAGGGGTTGGTTGGGTTTAGGGTTGGTAGGGTTTAGGTTTAAGTGTTAGGGTTAGGTTGGGTTTAGGGGTTGGTTGGGTTAGGTTTAGGGATTGGGGTTGGTTGGGTTTAGGTTAGGGTTAGGTTGGTTGGGTTTAGGGTTAGGTTTTGGGGTTGGTAGGGTTTAGGTTTAGGGGTTGGTTGGGGTTAGGCTTAGGTTTAGGGTTGGTTGGGTTCAGGGTTAGGTTTTGGGGTTGGTAGGGTTTAGGTTTAGTGTTGGTTGGGGTTAGGGTTAGGGGTTGGTTGGGGTTAGGTTTAAGTGTTGGTTGGGTTTAGGGTTAGGTTTGGGGGTTGGGGTTAGATTTAGGGTTTGGTTGGGGTTAGGGTTTGGTTGGGTTAGGGTTAGGTTTGGGGTTGGTAGGGTTTAGGTTTAAGTGTTGGTTGGGGTTAGGGGTTGGTTGGGGTTAGGGTTAGTTGTTGGTTGGGGTTAGGTTTAAGTGCTGGTTGGGTTTAGGGTGGGGTTTTGGGATTGGTAGGTTTAGGTTAAGTGTTGGTTGGGGTTAGGGTTAGGTTTAGGGGTTGGTTGGGTTTCAGGGTTAGGTTTGGGGTTGGTAGGGTTTAGGTTTAAGTGTTGGTTGGGGTTAGGGTTAGGGGTTGGTTGGGGTTAGGTTTAAGTGTTGGTTGGGTTTAGTGTTGGGTTTAGGGTTGGTTGGGGTTAGGTTTGGGGGTTGGGGTTAGATTTAGGGGTTGGTTAGGGTTAGTTTTTGGGGTTGGTTGGGGTTAGGGTTGGTTGGGTTTAGGGTTAGGTTTTGGGGTTGGTAGGGTTTAGGTTTAAGTGTTGGTTGGGGTTAGGGTTAGGTTTAGGGGTTGGTTGGGTTTAAGGTTGGTAGGGTTTAGGTTTAAGTGTTAGGGTTAGGTTGGGTTTAGGGGTTGGTTGGGTTTAGGTTTAGGGATTGGGGTTAGGGGTTGGGTTTTGGGGTTGGTTGGGTTTAGGTTAGGGTTAGGTTGGTTGGGTTTAGGGTTAGGTTTGGGGTTGGTAGGGTTTAGGTTTAGGGGTTGGTTGGGGTTAGGGTTAGGTTTAGGGGTTGGTTGGGTTCAGGGTTAGGTTTTGGGGTTGGTAGGGTTTAGGTTTAAGTGTTGGTTGGGGTTAGGGGTTGGTTGGGGTTAGGGTTAGGGGTTGGTTGGGGTTAGGTTTAAGTGCTGGTTGGGTTTAGGGTTGGGTTTTGGGATTGGTAGGGTTAGGATTAAGTGTTGGTTGGGGTTAGGGTTAGGTTTAGGGGTTGGTTGGGTTCAGGGTTAGGTTTTGGGGTTGGTAGGGTTTAGGTTTAAGTGTTGGTTGGGGTTAGGGTTAGGGGTTGGTTGGGCTTAGGTTTAAGTGTTGGTTGGGTTTAGAGGTTGGGTTTAGGGTTGGTTGGGGTTAGGTTGGGGGTTGGGGTTAGATTTAGGGGTTGTTTAGGGTTAGGTTTTGGGGTTGGTAGGGTTTAGGTTTAAGTGTTGGTTGGGGTTAGGGTTGGTAGGGTTTAGGTTTAAGTGTTAGGGTTAGGTTGGGTTTAGGGGTTGATTGGGTTTAGGTTTAGGGATTGGGGTTAGGGGTTGGTTGGGGTTAGGTTTTGGGGTTGGTTGGGTTTAGGTTAGGGTTAGGTTGGTTGGGTTTAGGGTTAGGTTTAGGGTTTGGTTGGGTTTAGGTTTAGGGGTTGGGTTGGTAGGGTTTAAGTTTAAGTGTTGGTTAGGGTTAGGGTTAGGTTTTGGGGTTGGCAGGGTTTATGTTTAAGTGTTGGTTGGGTTTAGGGTTAGGTTTTGGGGTTGGCAGGGTTTATGTTTAAGTGTTGGTTGGGTTTAGGGTTAGGTTTTGGGGTTGGTAGGGTTTAGGTTTAGGGGTTGGTTAGCTTTAGATTTAGGGGTTGGGCTAGGTTTAGGGGTTGGTTGGGTTTAGGGTTGGTTGGGTTTAGGGTTAGGTTTTTGGGGTTGGTAGGTTTTGGGGTTGGTAGGGTTTAAGTTTAAGTGTATGTTGGGGTTAGGGTTAGCTTTAGTGGTTGGTTGGGTTTAGGGTTAGGTTTTGGGGTTGGTAGGGTTTAGGGTTAGGATTAAGTGTTGGTTGGGTTTAGGGTTAGGTTTTGGGTTGGTTTAGGGTTGGTTGGGTTTAGGTTTAAGTGTTGGTTGGGTTTAGGGTTAGGTTTTGGGTTGGTTGGGTTTAGGCGTTAGGGTTAGGTGTTGGTTGGGTTTTGGGGTTGGTAGGGTTTAGGTTTTGGGGTTGGTAGGGTTTAGGTTTAAGTGTTGGTTGGGGTTAGGGTTAGGTTTAGGGGTTGGTTTGGTTAGGGGTTAGGGTTTAGGTTTAAGTGTTGGTTGGTTTAGGGTTAGGTTTTGGGTTGGTTGGGTTTAGGTGTTAGGGTTAGGGTTAGGTGTTGGTTGGGTTTAGGGTTGGGTTTTGGGGTTGGTAGGGTTTAGGTTTAAGTGTTGGTTGGGGTTAGGGTTAGGTTTAGGGGTTGGTTGGGTTCAGGGTTAGATTTCGGGGTTGGTAGGGGTTAGGTTTGGGGTTGGTTGGGTTAGGGTTGGTTGAGTTTAGGGTTAGGTTTGGGGTTGGTAGGGTTTAGGTTTAAGTGTTGGTGGGTTGAGGGGTGGTTGGGTTTGGGTTAGGGTTAGGGTTGGTTGGGTTTTAGGGTTGTTGAGTTTAGGGTTAGGTTTTGGGGTTGGTAGGGTTTAGGTTTAAGTGTTGGTTGGGTTTAGGGTTGGTTGGGTTTAGGGTTAGGGGTTGGGGTTAGGTTTTGGGGTTGGTAGGGTTTAGGTTAAGTGTTGGTTGGGGTTAGGGTTAGGTTTAGGGTTGGTTAGGGTTGGTTGTGTTTAGGTTTAAGTTTTGCATGGGTTTAAGTTTTGCATGGGTTTAGGTTTAAGTGTTGGTTGGGTTTAGGGTTGGTTGGGTTTAGGGTTAGGTTTTGGGGTTGGTAGGGTTTAGGTTTAAGTGTTGGTTGGGTTAAGGGTTAGGTTTTGGGGTTGGGTTAGGGTTTAGGTTTAAGTGTTGGTTGGGTTTAGGGTTAGGGTTAGGGGTTGGTTGGGTTCAGGGTTAGATTTCGGGGTTGGTAGGGGTTAGGTTTGGGGGTTGGTTGGGGTTAGGGTTGATTGAGTTTAGGGTTAGGTTTTGGGGTTGGTAGGGTTTAGGTTTAAGTGTTGGTTGGGTTTAGGGTTGGTTGGGTTTAGGGTTAGGTTTTAGGGTTGGTTGGGTTTAGGGTTGGTTGAGTTTAGGGTTAGGTTTTGGGGTTGGTAGGGTTTAGGTTTAAGTGTTGGTTGGGTTTAGGGTTGGTTGGGTTTAGGGTTAGGGGTTGGGGTTAGGTTTTGGGGTTGGTAGAGTTTAGGTTTAAGTGTTGGTTGGGGTTAGGGTTAGGTTTAGGGGTTGGTTAGGGTTGGTTGGGTTTAGGTTTAAGTTTTGCATGGGTTTAGGTTTAAGTGTTGGTTGGGTTTAGGGTTGGTTGGGTTTAGGGTTAGGTTTTGGGGTTGGTAGGGTTTAGTTTAGTGTTGGTTGGGTTTAGGGTTTGTTGGGTTAGGGTTAGGTTTTGGGGGTTGGTTGGGTTTAGGGTTGGTTGAGTTTAGGGTTAGGTTTAGGGTTGGTTGGGTTTAGGGTTAGGGGTTGGGGTTAGGTTTTGGGGTTGGTAGGGTTTAGGTTAAGTGTTGGTTGGGGTTAGGGTTAGGTTTAGGGGTTGGTTAGGGTTAGGGGTTAGGGTTAGGTTTAGGGGTTGGTTGGGGTTAGGGTTGGTTGGGTTTAGGTTTAAGTTTTGGATGGGTTTAGGTTAAGTGTTGGTTGGGTTTAGGGTTGGTTGGGTTTAGGGTTAGGTTTGGGGTGGGAGGGTTTAGGGTTGGTTGGGTTTAGGGTTAGGTTTTGGGGTTGGTAGGGTTTAGGTTTAAGTGTTGGTTGGGTTTAGGGTTGGTTGGGTTTAGGGTTAGGGGTTGGGGTTAGGTTTTGGGGTTGGTAGGGTTTAGGTTTAAGTGTTGGTTGGGTTTAGGGTTGGTTGGGTTTAGGGTTAGGGGTTGGGGTTAGGTTTGGGGTTGGTAGGGTTTAGGTTTAAGTGTTGGGTGGGTTAGGGTTCGTTGGGTTTAGGGTTAGGGGTTGGGGTTAGGTTTGAGGTTGGTAGGGTTTAGGTTTAAGGGTTGGTTGGGGTTAGGGTTGGTTGGGTTTAGGTTTAAGTTTTGCATGGGTTTAGGTTTAAGTGTTGGTTGGGTTTAGGGTTGGTTGGGTTTAGGTTGGTTGGGTTTAGGGTTAGGTTTGGGGTTGGTAGGGTTTAGGTTTAAGTGTTGGTTGGGTTTAGGGTTAGGTTTTGGGCTTGGTTGGGGTTAGGGTTGGTTGGGTTTAGGGTTAGGGGTTGGGGTTAGGTTTTGGGGTTGGTAGGGTTAGGTTTAAGTGTTGGTTGGGTTTAGGGTTCGTTGGGTTTAGGGTTAGGGGTTGGGGTTAGGTTTTGGGGTTGGTAGGGTTTAGGTTTAAGTGTTGGTTGGGTTTAGGGTTGGTTGGGTTTAGGGTTGGTTGGGGTTAGGGTTGGTTGGGGTTAGGGTTGGGGTTGGTTGGGTTTTAGGTTTGGTTGGGTTTAGGTTTAAGTTTTGCATGGGTTTAGGTTTAAGTGTTGGTTGGGTTTAGGGTTGGTTGGGTTTAGGGTTAGGTTTAGGGGTTGGTAGGGTTTAGGTTTAAGTGTTGGTTGGGTTTAGGGTTAGGTTTTGGGCTTGGTTGGGGTTAGGGTTGGTTGAGTTTAGGGTTAGGTTTTGGGGTATGTAGGGTTTAGGTTTAAGTTTGGATGGGTTTAGGTTTAAGTGTTGGTTGGGTTAGGGTTAGGTTAGGGGTTGGTTAGGGTTAGGGGTTAGGGTTAGGTTTAGGGGTTGGTTGGGGTTAGGGTTGGTTGGGTTTAGGTTTAAGTTTTGGATGGGTTTAGGTTTAAGTGTTGGTTGGGTTTAGGGTTGGTTGGGTTTTAGGGTTAGGTTTAGGGGTTGGTAGGGTTTAGGTTTAAGTGTTGGTTGGGTTTAGGTTGGTTGAGTTTAGGGTTGGTTGAGTTTAGGGTTAGGTTTTGGGGTTGGTAGGGTTTAGGTTTAAGTTTTGGATGGGTTTAGGTTTAAGTGTTGGTTGGGTTTAGGGTTGGTTGGGTTTAGGGTTAGGGTTAGGTTTTGGGGTTGGTAGGGTTTAGGTTTAAGTGTTGGTTGGGGTTAGGGTTAGGTTTAGGGGTTGGTTGGGTTAGGGTTAGGTTTAGGGGTTGGTTGGGTTTAGGGTTAGGTTAGGGATTGGTTGGGTTTAGGGTTAGGTTTAGGGCTTGGGGTTGGGGTTAGGGTTGGTTGGGTTTAAGTTTAAGTTTTGGATGGGTTTAGGTTTAAGTGTTGGTTGGGTTTAGGGTTGGTTGGGTTTAGGGTTAGGTTTTGGGTTGGTAGGGTTTAGGGTTAGGTTTTGGGGTTGGTAGGGTTTAGGTTTAAGTGTTGGTTGGTTCAGGGTTGGTTGAGTTAGGGTTAGGTTTTGCGGTTGGTAGGGTTTAGGTTTAAGTTTTGGATGGGTTTAGGTTTAAGTGTTGGTTGGGTTAGGGTTAGGTTGGGTTTAGGGTTAGGTTTTAGGGTTGGCGGGGTTTAGGTTTAAGTGTTGGTTGGGTTAGGCTTAGGTTTAGGGGTTGGTTGGGTTTAGGGTTAGGTTTAAGTGTTGGTTGGGTTTAGGGTTAGGTTTAGGGGTTCGTTGGGTTAGGTTTGGGGTTGGTTGGGTTTGGGTGGTTGAGTTAGGGTTAGGTTTTGGGGTTGGTAGGGTTTAGGTTTAAGTTTTGGATGGGTTTAGGTTTAAGTGTTGGTTGGGTTTAGGGTTGGTTGAGTTTAGGGTTAGGTTTTGGGGTTGGTAGGGATTAGGTTTAAGTTTTGGATGGGTTTAGGTTTAGATGTTGGTTGGGTTTAGGGGTTGGGGTTAGGTTTAGGGGTTGGTTGAGTTTAGGGTTGGTTGGGGTTAGGGTTAGGGGTTGGTAGGGTTTAGGTTTAAGTGTTGGGTTGGGGTTAGGGTTAGGTTTGGGTTTAGGGTTAAGTGTTGTTTGGGTTTAGGGTTGGTTGGGTTTAGGGTTAGGTTTTGGGGTTGGTATGGCTAGGGTTAAGTGTTGGTTTGAGTTAGGGTTAGGTTTAGGGGTTGGTATTGGGGTTTAGGTGTTTGTTGGGGTTAGGTTTAGGTGTTTGTTGGGGTTAGGTTTAGGGTGTTGGTTGGGGTCAGGGTTTAGGGGTTGGTTGGGGTCAGGTTTAGGGGTTGTCTTTAGGGGTTAGGGTTAAGGTGTTTGTTGGGGTTAGGTTTAGCTGTTGGTTGGGGTTAGGGTAAGGGTTTGTTTAGGGTCTATGTAGGGTCAAGTTTAAGTCAAATCAGGGTCAAATCAAGTTAAGGTTTAAATTGCCATTAGTGCCACTAAGTGCCTATTATTGACCCTGACTGCCTGTTCTTCACCATTGTCTTACTCATAGGGCCAGACGGATGCTGTGGATGTTTTTTGCAATTTCTTTGGAGAATTTTGGTAAAAATCTGTTGATTTCTGCAGAATTATTTTTGGGGAGTATCATAACTTAACCTTAATATGTGAAATAATAAAAAAATAATACCTTTTTAACTTATTTAATGTTTAAAATGCAAATGCAATTTGATTCAGTTTATTTGGTTAACAAAGCAAGTCGCTCATATAATATATCTACTAAAAGACAATCTGCATTGTACATCAATCAGATGAACATTTTCATATTAGTCAATAATATAACTAATTAATTTAAAAACTGAATAAAATAAGATTTACACACATTTACTCAAGTAAATAAACAATCAATGATGGGCTAAAAATCTGCAGAAATCTGCGAAATTCTACGCGCGCAGATTCCGTGTGGGCCTACTTATATTCCACAAAGTGCCATTTAATAGAGTTAGGGGTTAGGGTTAGGGTTAAGTAAAAAAATTACAACAGCTTTCCCCATCCTAGCACTTTGTCTAGGAAGGTTTGGAGTAGGGAGACAGGCTGAATGAGAGGGTGAGAGGAAGTGAATGAGGGTTTTAATTATTTGTGGTATGATATGCAAATGTAATAGGAATAGTTTTAGTGAGTGAATTCTGTTGGAAGTACATGGTTTGTGTTTTTGATGTGTATAGTAATTGGTTGTTAAATAGAGGGGCTCCTCAAGATCAGTTGTAAGGGAAATATTTAAAACGCTTCATTATGGGTTAGGGTTTGTGTTGTTTTCCCTCAAATATTTGAAGGATGGGTAATGACCGTTGGGGTTAGGGTTTGGGGTGGGTGAGGGCTGTCATTGCTTTAAAGGATGGATTATGTCCTTTGGTTACTAACGGCTGGGTTTTAGGGCTAGGTAGGTGGAACTGTCATTTTAGGGTTAGGGTTAGGTGTGAATGAGGGCTGTAGTTTTTAAAGGTATCCTGAAGGAAAGACTGTCTTCATTTGTGGTTAGGGGCATCAAAAGCTGAATGGCACAAACAAAGTTTTCACAAGCTCCATGTATATGAGAATTTGAGGGTTTCTTCGAAAGAATGTCCAACAATTACACAGTCCAGATTCATCTGTTCATGGGTTTAGAAGAATTCCAATGGTTGACCAGCACTTTTTTGCTATTGTGCAAGCAGTTCTGTGTTGAACGGATGAAATTAGGTACCAAAAGCATTGTGGAGTCAAACATATCCATTGCCTAATACGTTAGATCCAGAAAGGTGAGAGAGAGGGATGAGGGTGTATGTCTGTACATCTGTGTTAAACAGTCTCTAAAGCATGGACGAACACTATGGCAATTTAAGTATTTTACTGCATATGTTTAAGTTAAAGACTGTTGGAGGATTGTTTATAAATTAGATTCAAATACCAGCCGAATTGTATGAAAAGTGAATCAGATGCTAATGAACTGTCTGAAAATGACTAAATCACTTTACTTATTGCTCTCTCTTGTATGGAACTTATTTTTCTTATTTTCGTTTAATTATTTTGCTAAATTAGGTGTGGGTTTTTGAACTGAATCTGTGCAATTGAAATACTAGAACAAGTGATTTTTTTTTTATTAAAGTAAATAGGTAGAGCAAATACAACTACATACATAGAGGCTAATAATACAAATAAATGAAAGTGCACAGAAATACGCAAAGACAAGCAAACATCAGGGTAACAAAAATAAAAGTAATGAAATAAAGTTACACTTTAAAAAGACAAAGGTATACAGTTTTTGTTGCTTTTGGATTGAAAGTGTGCTGGATAGTTTCTAAATATTGGTCTAAGTCTATTTTAAATAGATAAAGAAAAAAGGTTTCGTGCCACTAAACTACTGTTTGAGAGTATGAAATTTGGCTAATAGAATACATAAATTATTTACACTTTCTTAAGTACTTTAGAATTAAACAACCCAAAGAAATTATTTTTAACAGAAAAAAAGAAAAAAACAGTCAGAATTAAACAACCCAAAGAAATTATTTTTAACAGAAAAAAAGAAAAAAAAACAGTCACTCATAATATAAGATTGAATAAACACCAACAGATTTGACCAGAACCTCCGTGTAGAAGCACTAGGTCTGTGAGCAATCAAACTAGTAGAATAAGTGAATCATTGAACCGTTTGAACTGAATCTGAGCACTCAAACTACTAGAACAAGTGAATCATTTAACTGTTTGAACTGAATCTGTGAGCAATCAAACTACTAGAAGAAGTGAATCATTAAACAGTTTGAACTGAATCTGTGAGCCGTCAAACTAGTAGAACAAGTGAATCATTGAACAGTTTGAACTGAATCTGTGAGCAATCGAACTACTAGAACAAGTGGATCATTTAACTGTTTGAACTGAATCTGTGAGCAATCAAACTACTAGAACAAGTGAATCATTGAACAGTTTGAACTGAATCTGTGAGCCGTCAAACTAGTAGAACAAGTGAATCATTGAACAGTTTGAACTGAATCTGTGAGCGGTCAAACTAGTAGAACAAGTGAATCATTGAACAGTTTGAACTGAATCTGTGAGCCGTCAAACTAGTAGAAAAAGTGAATCATTGAACTGTTTAAACTGAATCTGTGAGCACTCAAACTAGTAGAACAAGTGAATCATTAAACTGTTTGAACTGAATCTGTGAGCGGTCAAACTAGTAGAACAAGTGAATCATTGAACTGTTTGAACTGAATCTGTGAGCACTTAAACTAGTAAAACAAGTGAATCATTGAACAGTTTAACTGTTTGAACTGAATCTGAACAATCAATCTACTAGAACAAGTGAATCATTTAACTGTTTGAACTGAATCTATGAGCAATCGAACTAGTAGAACAAGTGAATCATTGCAGTTTTGACTGAATCTGTGAGCAATCGAACTACTAGAACAAGTGAATAATTGAACTGAATCTGTGAGCAATCGAACTACTAAAACAAGAGAATCATTTAACTGTTTGAACTGAATCTGTGAGCAATCGAACTACTAGAACAAGTGAATCATTGAACAGTTTGAACTGAATCTGTGAGCAATTGAACTACTAGAACGAGTGAATCATTGAACAGTTTGAACTGAATCTGTGAGCAATCGAACTACTTGAACGAGTGAATCATTGAACAGTTTGATCTGAATCTGTGAGCACTCAAACTAATAGAACGAGTGAATCATTGAATAATTTGAACTGAATCTGTGAGCACTCAAACTAATAGAACAAGTGAATCATTGTACAGTTTGAACTGAATCTGTGAGCACTCAAACTAGTAGAACCAGTGAATCATTAAACAGTTTGAACCGAATCTGTGAGCACTCAAACTAGTAGAACAAGTGAATCATTGTACAGTTTGAACTGAATCTGTGAGCACTCAAACTAGTAGAGCCAGTGAATCATTGAACAGTTTGAACTGAATCTGTGAGCACTCAAACTAGTAGAACAAGTGAATCATTGAACAGTTTGAACTGAATCTGTGAGCGGTCAAACTAGTAGAACAAGTGAATCATTGAACAGTTTGAACTGAATCTGTGAGCGGTCAAACTAGTAGAACAAGTGAACCATTTAACTGTTTGAACTGAATCTGAGCAGTCGAACTACTAGAACAAGTGAATCATTTAACTGTTTGAACTGAATCTATGAGCAATCGAACTAGTAGAACAAGTGAATCATCGAACAGTTTGAACTGAATCTGTGAGCAATCGAACAACTAGAACATGTGAATCATTGAACTGAATCTGTGAGCAATCGAACTACTAGAACAAGTAAATCAATGAACTGTTTGAAGATCTGAATTTCTTAAACTGAATGAATCAGTAAAAGTTTGAATTGTTTATATTGAATCCCTGTGTGATGGATATGAATTTAATCATGTTTTAACGATTTGATGTAAATCAGTGGCTTATTCCTTGCGAAATATGTTTTGTTTATTTAATATTGTTAAATTATTATTCATATGCAAGTTTGGGGGTGGGTTTAATGTTTTGTTGTAAAATGTATGAAAGGGTCGTTTATATTTCGGTGTTGTAAGGGCAAAGTTAATAATATATACAACACTATTAATAAGAAGGAATTCTTGACATTTGAGATATTCTCGTTTAAATTTGAGATTATTTGGAGAAGAAATGTAGGACTGATCAAGTTTAAATGTTTAGAGGTGAAGAGTTTAAGAAGATGTGATGTTATTCATGTCCCCATGGACTTTGAGATATTCTGAAAGAGACAAGAATGGTTAGTTTCAATGAGAAGTTTTGGGGTAAGTTACAAAAGATCTTAAATTTGAGACGAGTCATGGAATCTTGAGATGTTCTTGAGAAGGTAGAGAAGGTCCATTTTCCTTTAAAGTTCTGCGGTAAGAAGTTACACAGGATGGAAATGTCAGATCTTATAGAGAACGAAAATATGGTCCATCTCTGAAAAGTTTCAAGGTTGGGGATTTAAAAAGATCAGATGTTTTGACGTGTCCTCGCTGAAGTTTGAGATCTTCTGGAAACAGAAGGTGTGGTCAATTATCCTTATTTTTCTAATTTTCTTCTAAAAAAAGTTTTTGAAGATCCAATGTATGAGATTACAACTTTTTGAAATGTGGTTAACCGGTGTAGGTGGTGTTGGTGCGCAATGTGCTGTTGTGTGGAGGTGCTAGTCACCAGTAGAAGACTGGGCTTCATTTAAGGCCTGTTCGCCCCAGGCCACCGTCCCTGCGTGCTGTCCAAGTGGACCCAGGGGGGCTGAATACTCACCACTCCCCCAAGTGACCTTTTGTTAACACCGCAAGGTTGCCCAGGTCACCCGAGAAGAGTCTGTAGAAGTCTCGCTGTGGGGCCTACTCTGGCTAATCCAGAGACCGGGCTTTCCAGGACCCCAGATTTCTCCAGGGACCGTGAGAGCCCTTGCCCAAATCAGCTGAATCTAACAGGTAGACTCAGGGGGAGGAGTTAGCCATGAACTAGCCATTGCCTTCCCCTCCCCCTTGCTGATTTCTCTAGAGTACCTCCAGTCAACATCCAAGGAATTCCGTACACACTAGGTGACCAAAGAACTCCCCAAACGTGTCCAGACGCATCCAGATAGATGGTCTTGACCCCCTGCTCATTACATTTAAAAGAGCAATTTTTAATGGGTCAGGTCGAGGTTCAAAATGGCGGATATACCCCAGAGGGCACATCAAGCTTCTACCACTTATCACCTCTAGGGCAATGCAAGAACCAATCAGACATCATCCTTACCAAGGATAACCGCTGGGAGCATTACCCCTAGGGGTCAGTGCAGTATGAGACCCATGAGCAGGTGTTGAGAGACAACATTCTCCATCATGGTGACTTTTCTCATCATCATGTGTTTGTTTGTTTTTTTTTTTGCTCTTATTTGTATTTTATCATTCAGTATTTGAGTATCTGATGTCTAGGTTGCTTTTCTATACTTTAATCATCATATTTCAGCTTATAAAGCCCTTTAAAATCGTGTTTTATTAGAGAATAGAGCAGAAGCGAATGACTCATTAGTATTCGTGGTTTTGCACCAATCCTGTTTGTCCTCAGCTGGATGTGCTTTCGGTCACTTTAAAACCTTTATATCTCGGTCGTTTTTTAATATTTTGTTTTCATTTTTTCATTATTTTAATCTGTATATTATGTAGAAAAAGAGCTGACCAAACAAACTGTGATTACAGATGAAAATATTTTTGCGGGGTTACCGTTTATGATAAGCAAAGCTGATTTAGTGTGGTTCCTTACAATCTGTCTAATGTTCAAGCTGTCCATCAGTTCTGATCATGCAAATGAGTCACAGAGAACACTGCTTGGTAATGAAAGCTAAGGCCATTATCAGCACATGTCAACAGTAATAGTTGATTGAGTGCCAGAACTGTGTAAATTGTTATGAATGAGAACTGATTCAACGTGCGATCCGTAAATCCATTATGATTTAATCATAATAGAAACATCTCTGCATTGAATGAACACACTCTTATATCTGTTTATCTCACTCACTCATACTTAAACAATTAATGTGAATTCTTTATATTATAAATTAAAGTTAAACTCATATTTAATAAGACATAAACAGCCCCTAGATGTAAAGCTTGATCTGCTTGTGTTTATTTGTCACATTTCTAGACTGTCCTGGACAGCTCTTCATATGCAGTACAGGACACAGTTATTAACATGATCTAACATGTGATATTATACCAGTCTGTTGATCTGATGGCCTCTCTTTTATGTCTGTGTTAGTGCTTATATCTGTGAATACAGCAGGAGATAACACTGCACACACTGAGACTCAACAGAAGCTGTGATTGTTCTGTGTTTACCTGACAATACAGTTTACAGCTGATTATATGAGCGTGAATATATGTCAGGTATTACTGCGTTCTGGTCCGTTTATTCTTCAGGAAGGTGTGTGTGTGTGTGTGTGTGTGTGTGTGTGTGTGTGTGTGTGTGTGTGTGTGTGTGTGTGTGTGTGTGTGTGTGTGTGTGTGTGTGCTGATTCCTGCAGTTTGTTTCTCGTTCATCAAAAAACAACAGATTTAATATAATTAAATGTTCCTCATATTTAGAGCTGAACTTCAGAAACTCCTCCACATCTCACTGTTCATCGCTCCTGCGGGTTTATTGATGAATAATTCCTCAGGTTTCACTGCTTGAGGAGAGCTCCCTGAAGAGTTCTGTCCTCTAGAATTAAACGCTGATGGTCCACACACACACACACACACACACACACACACACACACACACACACACACACACACACACACACACACACACACACACAGCCGTGTGAGATTCAGCAGGACTGCAGATCATTTGTGTCCATATATTAAATGTCTGAGCAGCAGTTATCTTTAATATCTTCAGTGTATTCAGAGTTGGCAGTGACGGTGTTTGCGTTATGAGAGTGTGTTCGGCTCTATATCTCGAAGATTCTCTTGATTAATGTTAGACGAATGAATCGCGTTTCTCGTATAAAACTACATTACCCACAACCCCCCGCGGCAGACCAGAAAGCGCGTGGATTTGCCACAGATCTGCTTCTAGCAGAATAAACCACACACATGTGTTGAGTTCAGCTCATAGCGCTGCGATTATATGCAGCAGTGTTCCTGTGACCCTGAGTGTGTGTGTTCCTCCGCAGTGATATTATTCTCAGACTGACAGATGGCGTGAAGCAGACGGGCGAAAAGTAGGACAGCGGATCCGGTGTTTACGGTGACCGGGCGCGCGTGTTTACAGTGTGTGTTTACCGCGTCGCGATGGTGGATAACCGGCACGCCACAGCGCTGGTGATCGCCGCGGTGCTCAGCCTGCTGGCGGCCGTATATGTGTCAGTGTCGATCGGTTCCCCGCACTGGTACTGGTACTGCAGCCCTCCGGTGCGCGCGGAGCCCAACGCCACCGAGCTGCAAGCGCTGCAGGAGAAGTTTCTGGACGGAGACCCGCAGATGGTGATGGAGTGTGTGAGCTTCTCTCTCTCTCAGCAGTTCACACCCAAATACAGGGAGGCCGGAAACCACAACAGCGGAGAGGACATGATCCGAACCTGTGAGCAGCACACACACACACACACACACACACACACACACACACACACACACACACACACACACACACACACACATTATTATTATTATGGTTTAGTGTTTATTTCGTCATTTCAATCAGACTGATCAGTTAATCTGAAAACTTCTGAACCGACATGCTGATTACAGATCTCAGTGATGTAGAATGATGTAACTGCTCATGGTGTGTATGTGTGTGTGTGTGTGTGTGTGTGTGTGTGTGTGTGTGTGTGTGTGTGTGTGTGTGTGTGTGTGTGTGTGTGTGCGTGTGTGTGCAAGTGTGTACATGTTTTTGTGACATATCAGGACACAAATCTGTATAATGACATAGGTATGACACAGGTATTACAAAAAGCAGGTAAAATATGAGGACATTGGTGACGTCCTCACTTCTCCAAAAGCTTCTAAATCACACAGGATGAGTTTATTCAGAGAGTAAAGCTGTACACTGTCTCCTGTGATGGTTGGGTTATTCAGAGAGTAAAGCTGTACACTGTCTCCTGTGATGGTTGGGTTATTCAGAGAGTAAAGCTGTACACTGTCTCCTGTGATGGTTGGGTTTAGGGGTAGGGTGGGGTGAGGGCAATACCAGAGATGGGAGTAAGTCGCACATGTGCAAGTCACAAGCAAGTCTCAAGTCATAACCTTCAAGTCTCAAGCAAGTCAAGTGAAGTCAATTTTTGTCAGACTAAGTCAAGTCACTGCTTATTTCAAGTCACGTCAAGTCAAGTCGTAGCTTTGTCTAACAAGTCACTTTCAAGTCAATCAATCAATATATATATATATATATATGCACACACACATATAAACTGTAACTTGAAACGGTTTTCTGCTTAGGGGAATGTGTGTGCTTACTTCAAAGCCATTAAAATATCTTACTATTAATTAAATGAGACCCTAATTCACAAAGCCAATCTTATAGTGCACAGATACTTTTTTGGTGGAAAAAAACTATTAATTATTGAATTAATTAATTTATCAAAATGATCGTTTCTTTTATTACAAAAAAACATTATTGTATTAAAAGTAAAGATCATCTTCCTCAAAGACATTTTGCACATTTCAATAACTCCAACAAAAATGTTTTGATTATTAATATGCATTAATATATTATTAATTATTAATAAACTTTTAGACTCCAGATATTATATATAGCCCGTTTCACACATACATTACAGACAGGTTTGGAGACCCATGGTCTGAAATGGTTTCTTGTTTTGTCTAACTTAATTCTTCTTCCTTTTTCTAAATTTCAAGAGTTCACACTTCGCTGATGATTAATTATAAAGCTTGTTTGGCGTGCTGTCCCGGGAGAGAGCCCTGAGCTCGTGAGATCCTCGTTGCAAGGCGAGAGGGCGAGAGGGGAGATCGAGCTCAGGTAGATCTCGAGAACTCCCCATCGTAGTGGTTGAAGTGCAGATAGTAGTTCTCTTTAAAGTGATAGGTACTAGATAGTGAGCAAGTCAATAGTGTTGATTAATAATTAACTTAGGTTGCATGTTTTTTAATCGGTGGGGGGAAACCGGAGGACCTGGGGAAAACCCATGTGAGCACGGGGAGAACATGCGAACTCCGCACAGAAAATGCCCGCTGGTTTGGTAAAGCCTAGAACCATTGACATTCTTGCTGTGAGGCAACAGCGCTAAGCGCTGGGCCACCGTGTCACCCATCTAGAAGAGAGGAGGAGTAGGGGTGGAAGGGGGGATTCTTCAAGGCGAAGATAGTGGTGATATGAAACCCGGGGTATTTATGGTAGCTTGGGAATCATCTGATTGGTGCGAGTTGATTTAGATAATGTGGGTCCAGCCGCTAGCAATCATAAGCACGTGATCCTCTCGAAATTAGTTTATAAATAAACTTCACGTATCGTGGGACAAAAACGATGCATGCGAGTAAAAAAACTGGAATATAGCATTTAACAGATTGTTTTAATGCAATCTGTTTTTGATTAAACTTAAGCCCTAACATAGCAAAAACTTCAACATTAGCATATGAATACAACACTATCAGTGCTTCTCACAGGTTAGGAGTATACTTGCGGTGGTAGCTGGATTGAAACACCATTTACCCACATCACATATTAACAATATGCGACAAACAAAACATAATTCAATTTCTAACAATAATTTCATTTATTATGACACTGTTATACACTGTTCATTTTCAAGAGGTTAAAGTAAAAAAAAAAATAAAAAACTGTTAGAAAAAGACACCCACTTCCTCTTACCTTTATGCTAATCAGGAGCCACGTGCAGCGCTGACAGATCAAATCTGCTGCTCTCTCTCTAACAAGTTCAAAGCAAACTTGAATACAAAAGCATTTTAGATATATATATATAAAATAGCCTATGATGTATTACAGCCTAATGACATCAGCAAATTAATAAAATATGCAGCAAATAGGAAATAAATGACAGAAAATGGAATAAAAACAGAATATCTCTAAAAATGATCACATTTACAAGATTAAAACATGTATATTATTTAAAGAAGGCAAATGCTGATTAACTATTCCTAATGGTGTGGGTATATTCTGCAGCCAGTTTAGAGCAGTCATTTCGTCCTCTCCGAGTATACAGTAAAGTTTCTGAGTCGTTCAGATTCAAGAATGAATGATTGAATGTTTCTCTCGCGACTGTATGAGCAGTCAGCTGCAAAGCCAAGCGAAAGTAGCCTTAAAATAAAAAGATAATGCAAAAACACATATGATTAACGGCCGACAGCTTTAGAAAGCAAAAGCCGAATCCTGGACATTTTAGGACATTTAGAAAGCCGGCCGGATGAAAAGGCACGTCTCTGTGGGTCTGCAGTGTGGGGGTGCTGACAGGTCAGTTCACGCGCACACAGAATAAACGGGTAAAGGAGAGAGGATTTTTCATTACATCGACCGCGGATGTGTGGTTATATTAGGCGGATACAGAATAGTGTAAAAGAATGATAATAATAGTAAAAAAACGTGTCACTAAATATACTCGGGCAGCCGTTAATATACTCGGGCGGCCGTTAATATACTCGGGAGGCCGTTAATATACTCGGGCGGCCGTTAATATACTCGGGAGGCCGTTAATATACTCGGGCGGCCGTTAATATACTCGGGCGGCCGTTAATATACTCGGGCGGCCGTTAATATACTCGGGCGGCCGTTAATATACTCGGGCGGCCGTTAATATACTCGGGCGGCCGTTAATATACTCGGGCGGCCGTTAATATACTCGGGAGGGCGTTAATATACTCGGGCGGCCGTTAATATACTCGGGAGGCCGTTAATATACTCGGGCGGCCGTTAATATACTCGGGCGGCCGTTAATATACTCGGGAGGCCGTTAATATACTCGGGCGGCTATTAATATACTCGGGCGGCCGTTAATATACTCGGGCAGCCGTTAATATACTGTTAATATACTCGGGAGGCCGTTAATATACTCGGGAGGCCGTTAATATACTCGGGAGGCTGTTAATATACTCGGGAGGCCGTTAATATACTCGGGCGGCCGTTAATATACTCGGACGGCCGTTAATATACTCGGGAGGCCGTTAATATACTCGGGAGGCTGTTAATATACTCGGGAGGCCGTTAATATACTCGGGCGGCCGTTAATATACTCGGGCGGCTGTTAATATACTCGGGCGGCCGTTAATATACTCGGGCGGCCGTTAATATACTCGGGCAGCCGTTAATATACTGTTAATATACTCGGGAGGCCGTTAATATACTCGGGAGGCCGTTAATATACTCGGGAGGCCGTTAATATACTCGGGCGGCTGTTAATATACTCGGGCGGCCGTTAATATACTCGGGCGGCCGTTAATATACTCGGGCGGCCGTTAATATACTCGGGAGGCCATTAATATACTCGGGCGGCCGTTAATATACTCGGGCGGCCGTTAATATACTCGGGCGGCCGTTAATATACTCGGGAGGCCGTTAATATACTCGGGAGGCCGTTAATAAACTCAGGCAGCTGTTAATATACTCGGGCGGCCGTTAACATACTCGGGCGGCCGTTAATATACTCGGGAGGCCGTTAATATACTCGGGAGGCCGTTAATATACTCGGGCGGCCGTTAATATACTCGGGAGGCCGTTAATATACTCGGGAGGCCGTTAATATACTCGGGAGGCCGTTAATATACTCGGGCGGCCGTTAATATACTCGGGTGGCCGTTAATATACTCGGGCGGCCGTTAATATACTCGGGAGGCCGTTAATATACTCGGGCGGCCGTTAATATACTTGGGCGGCCGTTAATATACTCGGGCGGCCGTTAATATACTCGGGAGGCCGTTAATATACTCGGGCGGCCGTTAATATACTCGGGAGGCCGTTAATATACTCGGGCGGCCGTTAATATACTCGGGCGGCCGTTAATATACTCGGGAGGCCGTTAATATACTCGGGCGGCTGTTAATATACTCGGGCGGCCGTTAATATACTCGGGCAGCCGTTAATATACTGGTAATATACTCGGGAGGCCGTTAATATACTCGGGAGGCCGTTAATATACTCGGGAGGCCGTTAATATACTCGGGAGGCTGTTAATATACTCGGGAGGCCGTTAATATACTCGGGCGGCCGTTAATATACTCGGGCGGCCGTTAATATACTCGGGCGGCCGTTAATATACTCGGGCAGCCGTTAATATACTGTTAATATACTCGGGAGGCCGTTAATATACTCGGGAGGCCGTTAATATACTCGGGAGGCCGTTAATATACTCGGGCGGCTGTTAATATACTCGGGCGGCCGTTAATATACTCGGGCGGCCGTTAATATACTCGGGCGGCCGTTAATATACTCGGGCGGCCGTTAATATACTCGGGCGGCCGTTAATATACTCGGGCGGCCGTTAATATACTCGGGAGGCCGTTAATATACTCGGGAGGCCGTTAATAAACTCGGGAGGCCGTTAATATACTCGGGAGGCCGTTAATATACTGTTAATATACTCGGGAGGCCGTTAATATACTCGGGAGGCCGTTAATATACTCGGGCGGCTGTTAATATACTCGGGCGGCTGTTAATATACTCGGGAGGCCGTTAATATACTCGGGCGGCCGTTAATATACTCGGGAGGCCGTTAATATACTCGGGCGGCCGTTAATATACTCGGGCGGCTGTTAATATACTCGGGCGGCCGTTAATATACTCGGGAGGCCGTTAATATACTCGGGCGGCCGTTAATATACTCGGGAGGCCGTTAATATACTCGGGAGGCCGTTAATATACTCGGGCGGCTGTTAATATACTCGGGAGGCCGTTAATATACTCGGGAGGCCGTTAATATACTCGGGAGGCCGTTAATATACTCGGGAGGCCGTTAATATACTCGGGCGGCTGTTAATATACTCAGGCAGCCGTTAATATACTTCACCGCCGTTACTCGGGCGGCTGTTAATATACTCGGGAGGCCGTTAATATACTCGGGCGGCCGTTAATATACTCGGGCGGCTGTTAATATACTCAGGCAGCCGTTAATATACTCGGGCGGCTGTTAATATACTCGGGAGGCCGTTAATATACTCGGGAGGCCGTTAATATACTCGGGCGGCTGTTAATATACTCGGGCGGCCGTTAATATACTCGGGCGGCTGTTAATATACTCGGGCGGCCGTTAATATACTCGGGCGGCCGTTAATATACTCGGGCGGCCGTTAATATACTCGGGCGGCTGTTAATATACTCGGGCGGCCGTTAATATACTCGGGCGGCCGTTAATATACTCGGGAGGCCGTTAATATACTCGGGCGGCTGTTAATATACTCGGGCGGCTGTTAATATACTCGGGAGGCCGTTAATATACTCGGGCGGCCGTTAATATACTCGGGCGGCCGTTAATATACTCGGGCGGCCGTTAATATACTCGGGCGGCTGTTAATATACTCGGGAGGCCGTTAATATACTCGGGCGGCCGTTAATATACTCGGGCGGCTGTTAATATACTCGGGCGGCTGTTAATCTACTCGGGAGGCCGTTAATATACTCGGGCGGCCGTTAATATACTCGGGCGGCTGTTAATATACTCAGGCAGCCGTTAATATACTCGGGCGGCTGTTAATATACTCGGGAGGCCGTTAATATACTCGGGCGGCTGTTAATATACTCAGGCAGCCGTTAATATACTCGGGCGGCTGTTAATATACTCAGGCAGCCGTTAATATACTCGGGCGGCTGTTAATATACTCGGGAGGCCGTTAATATACTCTGGAGGCCGTTAATATACTCGGGCGGCTGTTAATATACTCGGGCAGCCCGCCCAAGTAAAGTCCAAATGAACCGTTCTAATGACTCGTTTTGAGTGGTTCTTCTTAATGAACCGATTGATCCAGTTCAGCAAATCCAACTGATTCTTTTTAATTGGTTAGCAGTTCCAATAAACATTAATCCACAAATTACTTAAAGTTTTGAATCATTTAACTCAAGTTCAAGTCAAGTCATGACAGTCAAGTCCATGTCAAGTCGAGTCTTTTTTGGATATTTGTCAAGCAGTAAGTTTCGTGACTTAAGTCTGACTCAAGTCCCCCATCTCTGGGCAATACTATATACACTTTGGACAGTATAAAATGAATGGAAACCTATGTAATGTACCCACTCTTCACTAAAACAAATGTGTGTGTGTGTGTGTGTGTGTGTGTGTGTGTGTGTGTGTGTGTGTGTGTGTGTGTGTGTGTGTGTGTGTGTGTGTGTGTGTGTGTGTGTGTGTGTGTGTGTCTGTCTGTCTCTCTCTCTCTCTGTGTGTGTGTGTGTGTGTGTGTGTGTGTGTGTGTGTGTGTGTGTGTGTGTGTGTGTGTGTGTGTGTGTGTGTGTGTGTGTGTGTGTGTACACTCTAAAAAACATTGAGTTATTTATTTAACCCAATGGTTGAGTTAAAAATAAAAATATTTGGTGCTTTGTTGATTATATATAATCCTAAGAAAGGAAATAATACACATCCCTGAGGTCCACTAGTATTTAAAACAGAGCAGTCAAGCATAACATGATTAACACAGACAAGGTCAGTTTTTACTAAATTCTGTAATCCATACAATCACCTTCCTAAATTATGAAGACATTCTAAAAGAAGGTTAGGTTAAACAGTGTTAAAGGCACCTGAGAAATCCATGAACAATATTCTAACATAATACATATTTAGTCTATTTAGCTGATGTTGAACATTCAAGAGAGTACGAGAGGCAACCACAGCCAAACTGCAGTGCATCGATTGTTTTCTCAATTTGAATGTTTTTTTTCCTGTCACAATACTCATTCATTCATTCATCCTTTTCTTTTCGGCTTAGTCACTTTATTTATCTGGGGTCGCCACAGTGGAATGAACCGCCAACTTATCCAGCATATGTTTTATGCAGTGGATGCCCTTCCAGCTGCAACCCATCACTGGGAAACAGTGATGCCCCTCTGTCACAATACTTTGTGTATTTTCAACATGTAGTAGTTAGCCCAACCATTAGGGGGCACTCTATGTGTTGTGTCCAACAGCCTAATTGAGGTAGAGAAGAAGCAGTAGACAGGAAGTGTTGTGTGCAGCACATGGAATGGCTTCTTCAGTTTGTTGTCCTTTGTTGGTTCTCTCACTTGAGGAACACTTTGTTCTTATATTCAATGTAAGTAGGACTATTATTTGTATATATTTTGGGTTTGTATATGTGTTTTGTTAGTGGTTAGCAAGGTGTTGATTGTACGTTTGTTTATATGCACAGGGCTTTTTATATGATGCTCTATAAGAGACAAAGCGGGACCTGGACCAAAGGGACAAATCATCTTCATAGCAACAGACTTTCTCTCATCTGATTCCATGGTCAACTGTTGAACTGTTTTGCTGAAACAGATGGTATTTCACTGAAGGACTGATAATAATAATAATAATAATAATTCCTTACATTTATATAGTGCTTTTCTAGACACTCAAAGCGCTTTACATATTGGGGGGAATCTCCTCATCCACCACCAGTGTGCAGCATCCACCTGGATGACGCGACGGCAGCCATTTTGCGCCAGACCGCACACCACACACCAGCTGATTGGTGGAGAGGAGACAGAGTGATGAAGCCAATTATGATACTGATGGTATCTTTTTGTTTGCTCAAGAGACTGGTTTAATTTGCAAACATTGTTAGCAAATGCTCATATCTATTGGTTAATGATTGGTTATTGGATTGAAGTTACCTCTGCTGGTCCTATCATATGCCTTGTGTTTTCAGAATTGGTTGTTCTTGTTGACATATGCACTTTTAAATACACATGACTCCCTGAAAGATATCTTATAGTCCCTCAAAATGTTATGTTGCTTCAAATAGGCAGTTGTGAAAACAGTTCAATTTTTAATAATACTAAATGATTGTGCAAAATAATGACTTTTAAAAAAATTGTGGAAACTGACAATTAAATATTGACTCAACTACTTTCCAGTAATTAGCCCCCAACAACAACAAAAAAAAACTCTATTAATTTCAGCTAATGACCTCAAGTTAAAATGTAAAATGCTTATATATTCACCAAACATATTATTTTATATCATTTCATGTCATATCAATCATATCATATGTGTTTAGCCAGAAGTGAAATATTTGTGTTTGGCAAACAAACCTTGAAGCACAAACAAGTGTACGCATGTGTGTGAGAGAGCTGTTGGTCAGACTCGAAGCAACACCAGAAGTCTGACGGAACATCATATTTAGATGAGTTTTCCTTCAACAAAGTTACGATGAGTACTAAATTCTATATTTATTAAATCATGATTAAGTTTAACCAAGCGCAAGTCTCAATAATTTCAACATTAAACACAACAGCATGGGACATTATTTATCTTGCCACCTCCAACATAATGTAAGACATTAATGTTGCTCTGTGGCTGTAAAACTGATTTCACACCTCTAATATTGATCTCTCCAGGTATAATGAGTTATTATATATTGTTATCGAATTATTAACGTTACACTGTAAACAATTATTTTTTAGCCTTGTAAATAAAGATAGCATAATCCAACTTCATTTAGCAAATAAATAATATTTATTATCATATTATATATATTAATATTTATATTATATTATTATTTATTGTTGGGGCGACACAGTGGCGCAGTAGGTAGTGTTGTCGCCTCACAGCAAGAAGGTCGCTGGTTCGAGCCTCGGCTGGGTCAGTTGTTGTTTCTGTGTGTAGTTTGCATGTTTTCCCTGCGTTCGTGTGGGTTTCCTCCGGGTGCTCCGGTTTCCCCCATAGTCCAAAGACATGTGGTACAGGTGAATTGGGTGTATGAGTGTGAATGGATGTTTCTCAGAGATGGGTTGCAACTGGAAGGGCATCCGCTGCGTAAAACATGTGCTGGATAAGCTGGCGGTTCATTCCGCTTTGGCGACCCATAAGGGGGAATAAGGGACTAAGCTGAAAAGAAAATGAATGAATGAATATTATTTATTGTTATTCTTTTTTTTTACTTCTAAATGTCTCATTTAATTCAATAAGCTACTTAATATTTCTTTTTAATTTATTGTGCTTAAACTAATGATTCAAACTTGGCGGGTGGAGCAGATGAGAGCAACCGATGATTTCCTCACACGGACTGATGTGATACTTACAAGTTAAGTTACATTATTTGTTTATTGATCAATTTGGCTTCGTTTGCAGAAAGGTATAGAGCCCCTGTCTGCAGTTTTGGTGGTTAAAGAGAATGCATGAAGTGTTATTTGGGTGAGTTTGCGAAAATCCGATTAGCATAATCATATTACCAAATGACGTCTGTGTCTAAAACAACTGTGTTGCATTCTAAATATAATCTATGGAGAATTATAATCTACAGTGAACTTAAAGATGATTTTTTACGAATACCCGTGTCAAAGCATAGCAGTAAATTGCAATAAGGACATAATTAACCAAACATTAAAGTTACCCTCCTGTGCTGTCTGCACTATAAATACAAGTTTTCTTAGATTGGACAGCCTCAGAACTACACTGTTACTGGTTAATGACCACAGAATTGTACTTTTGTTTTAATCAGCAAGCTGAAGACAAGTGAGATGCTGTGATCCGCTGCCTGCTTTTCTACCTGGCAGAATCATCTCAGAGGCTCATTGAAACATTAAAAATGTCTAAATTACTCTTTTACACTGGATATGGAAGGTTCTTTAGGTGTTAAAGACATGTTAGAATTTTTATCCTCCAAAATTGTAGGTTATGGCTAATTTTTAAATACTTGAAGTTGCCCCACCCCATTTAGAGCATCATTATAGGCATTTTATGTTATAACTAACGTGGTTCAACCAATGGATCTGCAACAGAGAAACTACGGGTTTTGGGAAACACTCGTCACTACATAGTTCTTTCCCCAAACGATGCATCAAACTATGATAGTTCAGCCGCGAGTTACGTCGTTGTTTGGAAAACGCACCCCAGCTCAGTTGTATCAGTAAAAGGTTCGTTACTCAAAGCTTTCCAAATCAGGGCTGGATGAGGACCCCTGCTGGTGAAAGTGTGGGAAAGCACTGTGTTGCAGAAATGTCTATTATACACAACTGACCAACTCACGCCTGTAGTAATACAACAATAGTAAAATAAATAATTACTCAGTTACTGTAGTTTATAAATAATACACTTTAGTATGGTTCAACAGCTTTTTACTATAATTTATTATTGTATTTTAGTTGAATTACTGGCATGTGGAAGCAGAGCAGAGCTTTGAAACAGTAGAATCGTGGCCTTATCTCTCACTATACACTTTACTAACTCACTGGGAGATTGATCATTTCTTTGATACATGCTTCGAAGCCTCGACACACAACATCACATCACCATTAGACTGAAGTGACTGACTTAAAACACACTGAACTTTTCAACATCTATTATTATTTGACTGTACAGCAGCGTTTATCATGTTGTATTGATTATTTACCAGGCCAGGGAATCTTCAATCTTTTAGCGAGGTGGTATATATTCATGTAGTTGTCTAATATTTTGACTGTTATTAAAGGCATTGCATGGTGTTTCTTTATTAATCATGTTTACAGTAGGGGTGGCTGATGCGATACTGACAGTTTGAGAGGATATTATGAAACCCACAGGTCACACCACTCAAGACAATCAGAGGATCGGCATTTCAGAAGCGTTCCTAGCACATCTGCTGGATCAGTGTGCTGTTATGGAGATGGTGCGCTGCTTACTGTGGACAGAGCGACCAGAGTTTCAGTCCTGGCTTGTATAGAAAACCAGACATTGTGGCATGATGCGTTTTATTACTGTTTATTTTCATGATCAACTCAACACATTTATTCACAAACATGTCATCTTCTTGAATGACTAATCAAGAATGAATAGATGTTACAACAAACAGAGCAAGAACACATTTTACATAACTATAGGTGCTGTCCGCTGGATTCAAACACGAAATACTTCCCTACATTACCTGAGCAATACCTGAGAATGACCAGCAGGTGTCACTGCAGAGACAGCTTTTTGCACAATGCGCACACACACACACACACACACACACACACACACACACACACACACACACACACACACACACACACACACACTGACTTTGACTGTTAGTTGCTTTTAGTGTACAGTGTAGTGGCAATTTTCTTTTAGGAGGCTCTCTCAGTGGTCAAAAAGACAAATGTTTACCCGAAGTGTCTTTTTAAAGTTTTATTCTTTGCAAAGAAGTTCAGTCTTACATCCCATTCGAACATGTAGTTTGTTAAATCACCATGTACTTATCCAGATCTTGTCTGGTGATAAACAGATGTTAAAGTGGTCACACGTGGTCTAACTTAAACAGTACATTCATGGAAGAATAAAAGAACAGACTTTTATAATGTATACAAATGAATATAAGATGAATGAAATGAATTTCCACCACAACAGTCATGAATTAAACTAGTAAATTATTCACAATGTTACTGTTGAGCTTTTTATGGTACAAAGAGTCTACAGATTTGTAAGAGCTACAAGACGACCTAAAAGTCTCGCTTCAGACTAAACTAGTAACTACATCTTGTGCAACAGTAATTGCAGCTGTCATTTTAATCAGTGTAGCACCACAGTACGTTTACCACAGTAGCCATATTTTGCCATTCAGCGCTGGTCTGATGCTCCGGGCAACAGCAAGGCTGGTGTTCTCCATGTTGAGCACAGGTGTGTGTTTCTGCATCAGTATTTTCCGCTTTCAGCTCTGCTCCTTGACAGCGGAGGGCTGCAGTGGCCTGTGTGCCCAGCACTGGTCTTGCACCAGTAGTAGCCATCGCCGTATGTGGCACATGGGTGGTCATGTCTGCACCGCTGTCCATCAGCCGTGATGAGTGAATACCGTGGTGAACACCTGATCAGCTGCGGGCCAGAGTAACACCTGTACTCCTGCAGTTTGTCCTGGTACAGACAGGCAGAGGAGCAGCAGGGCTTGGGTTCGAGTCCAGTGTAACACATACACCAGCCTTCAGACTCGTACCGGCTGACGCAGAGCGACCCATCGGCTGCAGTGTTCTGCTTCTCTGACACCAGCAGACATTCCACTGCGTCTGACCACACATCTCTCTGTATCAGCCTCCTCATAAAAGAGTTAGCACGAGACACAACAGCAGTTATAAGACAAGCACTTCCAGAGAAAGTCTTGAGTTCTTCTGTCATAGAGAAGTACGAGATCAAACTGTCGAATTCTAGTCTTATGGTCATCTCCTTCACTTTGACTCTCTTTGAGGATGTGCTGTCGTCACTGACGGTCCGTTTCAGTGCATTATACGTGATCTGCATGCTGGAGCTCAACTCCACTACTTGATTTTCTGCTTGATTGATTAATTTCTGAAACACACCCTGAACCATGTTTAATTTATTACTGTCACCAAAACAATCATCAGTAAAAATCTTGATTGATCGACAAGTGTCTGAGAGTTCACCATAGAGTTCACTGAGCCGAACATTCAGGTTCGAGACGCTCATCAGGCTGATGCCTCCTTCTGGACGGTTTTTTCCCAGATAGCTGAAGGAAAAAGACTTTCCGTTGTCTGTCTGGTGTTGATAGCAGACAGCTGTCCAGATGTGAGAGGGCACCGTCACCCTTTCAGGCTCTTCAGACACTTCCCGCTGTGGTATTCGGATGTTTGCAGTGGGTACCGTACCTGTGACAATGTAGGCTTTTGCAGAAGAGCCATCACTGATGAGCTTGTCTAATAAAAAGCTTCTCAGCGTGCTCTCCCAACTCTTCCAGTGTATTCTGTTGAAGCAGGCGTCCATCGGCGCAGCGTTGGTCAGAGTGAACGTTGCCGTACGGCCTTCATCACATTGGAAGCTGTTGGGGTTCAGGTGTCCGCGGTCATAGCCGGTATCACTGTAGTCTTTGCTGATGGCCTGTTTCTCTTTAAAAGTGTTCACATTAGAAGGACTCTCGGGAACCATGTGATCAGTTTGAGATTCAGGCTGTGAAATCTACAGAAGAAATGGAGTGTTAAACGGAACTGGTACTGGTGTTGGTACTGATGTTTTACTACTTTGTTTTTTTGTTTTACTTTAGGAAACAAAATCTGTTTTTTTCTGGCGACTGTCTTGTAGAGGATATTAACGTGTACAATACAATTTCCATGTCAGAAGATTTGATAAAGTATCATCTATTTAATGTATATTTCCTATTGTGTGCAATGACAAAAGCTGAAGACCAATAATTGAATTAAGGAAACTGAAGAGCTTCATCAGCTAATGAAAGTTACACACTACACTCATTAAAGCTCGTGACCACTTTAGCCTGAGCGCTGAACGCTCTCAGCAGAACACAGATGAGCAGACCCTGAGCAAACATGCTGTACAGACGCTCTTCTGTCAGAGAGACACCAGAACACAGCTTTAAGAACACACTCCGTGTTTGGGACGATCTGGGTGTGAAATGGAATGAGGAATATGATCTTTTCATCATCGAGAGGCTAATTTGAGAGCTGTAACTTACAGAAACTTACAGAGTCACATAGAACATTTGAGGAAGTTTCCATTTCTGCTCAGTACAACAAATGCAGTGCTTGTGATTTTCACTTCAGTTTTATAATGGATGGAGTTTCACTTCTGACTCTGCACTGAGGGATTTCTTTCAATAAGTATTACCAATGAGAACATTATTCATTTGTATCAGTTAATGAAGAGGCATCATCACCATCAAAAGTACACTGTGGGGAACCACAAGGCTCAGCTCTTGATCCCTTTTCACACTATATATGCTACCACTAGAAGACATCAATAAAAAACCTGGAGTTATTTTCCACTGTTAGGCTGATGATGAACATTCTATATGTCCTCTTAACCTGATCATTTGCACAAATTCACAAAATGAACAGATTGTATGTTATTAAAAACTTGATGATTAATATTTGTATAACAAAATTCAGATAAAACTGAGGTCTTGCTGATTGGACCAAAAAACTTCCCAGAACACTGTCTAACGCTTTGATGGATTTTCAGTTCAGTCCTCATCTTCAGTGCAAAATATAGGGGTGATTTTTGACAGCAACCTATCGTTTGAAGGCCAGATTTCAAGCATCTGTAAAACTGCATTTTTTTCATTAGAAAAATGTTACCAAACTCCAGGTGTATTACGGCTCCTCATGTCCACTACGCTCAATCAATTCTGGATTATTGATCATTCCTAGAATATCAAAACCACCTTTAGGTATCTCCGTGAAGCTGGCCCCCCACCCAACCCAAAACGTCGGCTAAATAGTCTCATTCATTTGTGCTCTGCTTGTGCTGCAAAAATATTCACTTGTGCTGTTTTGGTTTTTGAGATATTAAAATAATATTTGTAGGTCATTCAGCGGTCACGCCCAATTAGTCTGGTTGGTTTGTGCTTCGTTTGTGCTGGTTTGTGTCGGTGAAATTTCCGTTTGTGCTGTTTCTGTTAGCCTATTAAAATATTACGCATTTAATTATAGGCAATGACGTCACCAGCTGCTTAAAAACTGCTTTTATTCTAGCCGAAATGATACAAGTCAAGACTTTCTCCAGAAGAAAATAAATATCAGAAATACTGTGAAAAATCCCTTGCTCCGTTAAAGTAATTTGTAATCTTGTATAAATGCTAATATGGGTTTGCAATTCGTAAAGTTACAATTATGAATATAAAATCTACATAAAATTAGAATAAGATTTGTTATAAAGCTGACATTAAAATTTGTATTAAAAACCCAATGAATGAATAATACATTTTGGATAAACAGAAACATTCTGTAAAATAATATTTGACATAAATAAATTAACATCTTGCCAAAATTGAGACACTTATTTGCATGAGCACAATACGTGAGGAAGGGTTTCAACATTATTCTGACAAAAATCTGATTCATTTTTTTTCTTTAAGAGGTTTTTGATAGGTTAAATGTTATGTAATAATTTAAAAGATATTTTAACCGTGACCACAGAATGGCCTGCAAATATTGTTATCTCAAAAACCAAAACAGCACAAACATATATTTTTGTAGCACAAACGGAGAGAAACGAATGAGACTATTTAGCCGACGTTTTGTGTTGGGTGGGGGGGCCAATTTTCACGGAGGTCCTTTACACGGTAGATCTTTCTCATATCTGCAGATAAACTCTGGAACAGCCTTCCTAGCACACTTAGGAAAGCAGACATACTCTGTCAGTGTAAAACTAGACTAAATACACACATCTCTCTGCATTAGCATACACATGCAACACAAACGCAAAACTTTAGAAATCCAAATCCTCTACAGGATTCTTAGGCTGCATTCTTGGGCTACCGGAGCCAGGAACACTTCCCAAAAGACATTATAATTTGATCTGGGCTCATGTTAGTCTGTTTCTTCTCCTCTTTCATTCTCCATAATCCTGGACCAGGCCGTATCCTGAGCAGATGCGAAATGGAGAACTGGAGCTGCTGAGACTGGTATCTCTACAAGTTTTTTCTCCTTCACTCTCATCAGCTGGTGGAGTGTCCTCCTCCACTGTCCCGCTGGTCTGCTTGGTTTGGGATTGTGCTTCTGCGCATTGGTGGATTTGCTCTTCAGTGTTTGGGCTTTCAGCAGTCACATTTACATAACACATACACTAAACTGAACTTCACTAAAATCTGAAAATTGGACTGAAGTAGTTTCAATTAACTAAAACTTCAGCTGCATTGGCATTCTACATACATTCTACATGTAAAAAGGAACATATTAAAATATTTTTTTTCATTTCATGAACCTTTTAAAAAGTGAAGGGAATCCGCTGTGTTTTGAGAGAGAGAGAGAGAGAGAGAGAGAGAGAGACAGAAAGACAGAAAGACAAAGTTGTACTAAAAGCCTAAATTTATTACATACTGTATGTGTCCATCACATTTAGGACCAAAAAACATTTAATAAAAAACATTGTACACAAAACAAAACAATCAACTGTTCATTTTAATTAATAATTTTACAAGGTTTGTAAAATGTGTGCTTTTATTACAATTACACCAAAAAGATCATTTAAGGTGTAAAGTTGAAAACAGCATTGGTGTGAAGGGTTTTGTTTACATCGTTTCATAATTCCAGAAATCTGTGATGAGCGTTCAGATACGTGCCTCTTCACTTCTAATGTTGAGTGGACTGTCTTTTTTTTAACCTGTAAAAAATTGTTTATAGTATTTATAGTATTAAAAAGTAAATACACCTCTCTATAACATCATATGCCAAACTCAAAAATTGCATTACCTCTCAATAATTGCATTACTTACAAGTAAAAGGAGTGTAAGTCCAGTCAAATAATAACCATCAAATGAAGTCCCAAAGTGGGCATTTCTCATAAATGGATCTTGTGTGAAGAACTGATGTCTCAGGCGTTTTATTCCAAAATGTCTTTTTTAGTGCATGTAATGTAGGCTTGAGGCACTGCAATGCAGATTACAGCCGGTTGTTTCTAGCTATAAACCACTTAAAGTGCACGATAGTCAAGACCTGCTCAAATGCAGAAGTCTTCAGAAGTTTAACATCATCAGTCCATAAAGCATTTAGTGACACTGAGTCACAAATAAATAATATGTGTGGAGCAGGTGCAGGTGTGTTGGACTAACTTCATAATCATGTTCAAGAACTGCTATTTCTTACTTTGTATTTTTGTCTTGTTTCTATTGCAAACATCTCAAAATTCTTCAACAAAGAAGATGTTGTCTTGTTAGAAATACAAATCAAAATTAAGATGCCAATAAGAAAAAAATCTAAATTTCTGACTCCTTATTTCAGAAAACATGACAATAGTGTTGTTACTTGTGTAGAAAAATGCTTCTTAGTTGAAGTATTGTCAGACTAGAAAAACGACAAAAACACTCAGTAAGCAGATTTTGCAGTGTAGTTTTCTCTAATTATATTGTCACTTTATTGTTCACAGCTAATTGCTGGAACCTCAGTTTGTGATCTCTAATCCTGAACACAACAAGAATATAACCTCACGAGCAGGTGAGATAGCATGGTGACAAATAGTGATTAAAAGTCTAAAATCATGAAGCTTAAAATAACTGATATTTAAATGGCTAGATAACTAATCCCTCTTCCTGGAACTGGAGCTAACCCAGAGAAAGCAGAGTCCAGAGTGTAAAAACATGGGTGCTGTGGGTGGACATTAGTGCAAAGAGCAGATCTTGAAAAACTGTCATATGAAAAGTAGTGGGTTTATAACTTCAGGAGTTCCGACTGTATGGGCCTGTCTTTAAAGTCATATTTACCATCAAAGCAAATCACTTGAGCTTACTGCTTTTGCTCAGACACTTTAACAGGCTGAAGAGAGCATTGCTGGTGATGAACTGAGAATATCTACACAGTGTGCAAATACATTAGACACATTTAACCAATGAAACAATTTTAGATGGGTTTCATGTGCTGTAATCAGACCAAGTGCAACCATAATGCAGTTCTCACTATTTTTATAAAAACCTTCAAGGTTTTAAAACAAGCTAATTGTCAGTACATGGACAGCATTATGTAGAGCATCAGTTTCTCAAACACACGCCTGCATCTCTTCTGTCTGACACACTGTAGATCTCTACGGTTTAGCTGAAGATCAAATCAGCTGTGTTTGTGTAAGGAGAGGTGCATAAAGTGTAGTGTTGTATGTTCTCCAGGAATAATGTAGAGTAATGATAATGCAAGTGAGCAGCAGAGGGAGCTGTTCTCCTCAGACTTACCCCTTTATGGTCTGCATTTGACCAATAGTCTCTGGTAAAGCTGAGCCTCGACTCTCTGGAAGCAGAAAACTGAGCAGACCAGAAAGCACATTTATACCGCCGATGAGGATGTACGGCAAAGATCTGTGGTAGCTTCCTGCAAATAAGAGAACAAATGCTGTTGAGAGTTACAGGCATGGGATTAAATAAATGCACACTCGCTGGCCACCTGAGATTCACACGTTCACACAACTGCATGATCAGACAGATATATAATCAACATAGCAGTAGATCAATGATTTAGGCCAGAGGTGTCCAAACTCAGATCTGTAACACACAGGTCAGCTCCAGCTTCCCTAAACAGACTAACTAAAGCTTTCTCGTGTGACATGTAGAGCGGTATTACTTGGCCAAGGTGTGATGAGCTGGAGTTAAAGCTGAATGACTAGTTTTGGATCAATATAATCTGCTGAAAGTGGCTGTTGCTGACAGAATGAAGGATCTACATCTAGGATTTTCTAGCCCAACCTTCTCTGGGGTTAATAACAAGAGAAATGCCTCGTTGATGGCAGAGGTCAGATACATAAGCTGTTTCCAACGTCACCCCTATACCCTCAGTCCTTATTCTCTACAGTAGTTCACTTGAAGTAGTGAATGAAGCAACTGAGTGAACTGGAGTACTCCTGAGTGCACTGAAGGCATAGGGTTTGCTTGCGTTTTGCTTATTCGTCAATCCCTCAGATGTTTTAGATATTCAGTTTCTCGGTCAGACCCTGTCATAGTTATTTAACACTAAGTGACACACCGTCTATTAGTAATCAAACAAGTTACTTTGATTTCTGTTATGTATGTAAAACTTATTTTAGTTAAATATTAATTTATTCTCAAGCTAGATGATACTATTAAGTGATGGCCAGACCTGGGTAGACTTACATGTAGAGATTTTGCCACTGATAATATCTTTGCTAAATTCAATGACATAATTAAACACCGCAATCTTCAAAAGTCAGACCTTTCTCCATATCTTCAAGCAAGACATGCAAGGCAGCCCTCATAAGTTTTATTTTTATTTGATTTATTTAATGGGCGACACGGTGGCTCAGTGGTTAGCACTGTGGCCTCACAGCAAGATGGTCACTGGTTCGAGTCCCGGCTGGGTCAGTTGGTGTTTCTGTGTAGAGTTTGCATGTTCTCCCCGTGTTGGGTTAGGGTTAGGGTTAGGGTTAGGGTTAGGGTTAAACACATGCGCTATAGGGGAATTGATGAACGTCCTGGTTACTAACGTAACCAACGTTGCCTGAAGAAGGGAAACGGAGATGTGTGTCTTTACACTTTCAAGAATTCACTAGACGACCAATCACTGTAGACTAGGAAAATGGGCCAATGAATGCCAATGAGTTGGCAGAGCTCGGCTCCGCAGGTGCCGGTGCTAATCATTAGTAGAGTATATATCCAGCGCATGTGGAGTGAGCAGTTAGATTTTTAGCCACTGAAGAGCCAAATACTCAGCTAGAAGCTGGAGACCCAGCTGTTGTGGTAGCAGAGACACACGTCTCAGTTCCCTTCTTCGGGGAACGTGGGTTATGTAAGTAACCAAGACATTTCTCTTCAGGGGAACTTTGTTGTGTGTCTTCCCACTTTGGAAGTGTATGGAAAACACCACAGCAGCTGAGCCCGTCGCACCCCTGATGTGAAGTTTGCCAAGCATATCGCAAGTGCCCAAGCATCACCAAGGGTGCAACCTTTCAATGTCCCCTAGGGCCTTTAATTACCATTATATGGGAATAAATTAGAAAGAATTTTGTTCAGGGGTCGTAAATGTGCTTTTACCTAGCTAATTGTAGTCCAGGGATTTTTAATTACAGCAATACGTTGGGAAAGCGTGCCAATCCCTGAATGGGGTGGACACAGCGGAGGTCACCTGCTACCCAAAATGGGGAGACCTGATGGGAAAATGGACATATGGGATAGCCCTAACCAGGGGGAGTACTACATATGATAAGCTGTTTAGCGGGTAGGGAAGACACGAGTCGGGTGCTGGGGGCCTCGGAAGAACTCTCTAGGCCAAATGGGGAACTTGCTTTAGCAGAGCAGAATAAGAGCACGTATCTCCAGGTTAAAGAGCATGGCGCAGCAAGCGTTTTTGACACCGAGCTTAGTTTCCTCCCGATTGACCAGGGTTACCCAGTAATCAGGAGGAAATGGGCTCCAAAGTGTGTCCAACTGTGGAGATGTGTATAGTATGTAGTTCTGCAGAGACATGGTCAATCCATTCCTGCTGTTAATGAAGCTGTAAGAGTAATCTGAGTTTGGTTTGTCTGATATAAATGTAGCCTTCTTTCCTCATTGAGGATCTACAGAACTCAACAATTAAACTGAATCAAAAGTAGTTTAGAAAAAATCAGTTTAGTGACCTAAATAGTTGAAGTATGGAGCAGAAATGCCACCAACTCTGGAGGACATTGAGCAGGCTCCTAGAGCGGTGTTCCTCAGCACAGTGGGGTAAAGCTCTGCAGTAACAGGGTAAACGATGGAGAACGCTGCCGACAGACCAAACTTCCCCAGCATCACCAGAGAGAGGGTAACATAATTCTGATCTACAGGTAAACAACACAACACAATAGACATTTTACTGAAGTGTGTGTACATGAGTGTCAGCAGTGCTGCACTGATGGTATACGCAGATGCTCACCCTCTGGGATCAGCAGTATGAGCAGCAGCACCAGTCCTCCCAGTGCCAGTGTGGAGGCCAGGCAGTGTCGGCGGGGTGCCAGCCGAAGCATCAGCCACGCCATCAGCAGCGCCGGCACCTCCACCACCGCCGACAGCAGGCAGTTCAGGTAGATGTTCCCATGCAGACTGGAGGTGTTCAGGGATAGAGCACAGTACCCGATGGAGACCGCCATCCTGGAGGAGCAACAACACACACCACATTCAGACATTCAGCTTCATTTACAAATATTACACTGCGTCTAATTCACTAAACACACAAAATCAGCTTCTACACATTTTCACTAACTGAATATTATTCCACAAATCTTGCATAGTAAAAACATTTAAGTAAGAACAACCTAAAGGTCCCATGAAGTGTTTTAGATGTTAGTATTAGTATTGTTAGTTTATAGGATATCTATAATCTTGTGCGCACAAAAATAGTAACAAAATTCATGCTTAGTAGATATAAAACAGATACTGTATGAAAGTTTGCAGTTTGTCTCTTCAGCCTAAATGCATCAACAGTTTTATTCACGTCACCTCATACTTCAGTTTCTCTTCAAATCTTCTGGCCAATCAAATGCTCTCTAGTGTCTGACACATTTGATGCACTTGAGCTCAAACACTCTCACTGGCAGAGCGGTGAAAAAACAAAATGACTGGTTTGTAAAAAGGGGAGGAGCTACTCTATGCCGAGCCCTCTCTTTATGTTTCAGTTGAGATAACATCAAACATCGAATAAGAAATACACTTTTCAATGCCCTTTATGGAGCCTTTAAGCAACATCTTAGAGACAGACATGCCTGCTTTGTTTATATAAGTATTTTCACATTCAGTATTTGTTTCTCATGTGATGGAAACTGAGAACCCTAACTAAAATAAATACTAAGTACTGCAAAAGTCCCTTTGCATAATCACATATATTAGATGTTAGACTAGTTTTGTTCATACAGATAAGAAACAACACCTACAGAGAAATAAAACAGTGTGTGATCTGCATGCACTGATACACTGATGGTGTGTGTTTCTCACCAGATCAGGCACAGCAGGCCAGTCATACAGCGGATGTTGAAGGATTTGAGCAGCTCACACACACTGAAGCTCTGCATGCCTCCGGCATCATCTGTGGACTGCAGACGCATGTGAAACAACAAACACGCTTTATTTCACAGCGAGAAAAACAAGTTTCAAATTAAACACTGCACATTAGTGTGAGCAAAAGATCATCTGAGAGTCACAGCTACAAAAATACGAAAAATCCATATTTGGACAGTCATAACAAACTCCAACAGCACTGAAAATGTTTGGGTTAATGATATAAAGCCAGTGAATTTGCAAAGTACACTTAGAACATGCTTGAGTCAAAGACAAAGAAGAGCTTTTCCAGCATCAAATCAATCAATGTGTAATAAAGCTCTTTTCTCTAAACATTACAGGGACCTGCTTAATTTCATGCTGATTTAAAAAAAAACAAAAAAAACAATGGCCATTGTCTAATTTTCAGATGAGCTTCAGAAGTGACTGAAATGTCCAAGTTTTCTGTGTCTAAAACATATCTGTCATATTTACATGTATTGACATTAAGGTCTCTGTGAAAGGATCACAGTTTGGCTCAAAATACCCATTAACCGTCATCTGAAATCTTGTTCTTTGTTTTTTCTATATTTAGACATTTATTTGACTAACTGTCTATGAATACTTGATATTAAATGTGTTTTCAATCTTCAATCATTTTAATTTAATCTGAACACAAAAAGGGATGATTTGGCTTTACTAAATGACTAAAGTACCAGCAAATGATGCAACTAATCCCAAACCAAACACTTAACCAACACTAGGATGCTTGTACTTGCGTTTATAACATGATTTTTAAATAACATTTCATTTGTTTAATTTTAACTAATTGTAGTTTCTTAGCAGTACCTTAAACCAAATGTGTCAAACCAGAGTACCAGAGTTTCCTCAAGACGCCACAGTTGTCAGCCATTTAAAAAGCAGCAAACAAAAACATGAAACGTGAATAGAGATTAGTTTCTAACAGTAAAACACAACCTGCATATTGTCCAGCATTCCTCTGTCATAGCTGAATGTATTGTGATTGCTGTATCAAGCTGTTTTATCAAGCAGTGTCTGTTCTGCTGATGTGAGATGGAGGAAGTAGCTTACATTATGGGCCGGTTCAGGCAGTTTTATTTACAGACAGGTGTGTACTGACCTGCATCAGTGGGAAGATGACGTCCGGAGCTGTAACTCTGTTCATCTGTGCTGCTTTTCTGATGATGGCTTCGGCCTCCTGGACCCGGCCCTGAGACAGCAGCCAGCGCGGAGACTCTGGAATAAACCTGAACACAACGACAGCTACTGACTTATATTCATAATGATCATCTTCTGCAGAAACACTGAAGGCTATTCTAGGATTCCCACAGGTATCTGTTTTAATAGTAACTGATAAAGATTTAAAGTCGGGCCTGTTGTGAACAGTTTTTCTTGAACACAGCATTTATCAGATGCAGAAAACAGAGATCAAACACATGTTCAGCAGTCAGACGTCAGTGATAAATGTTCAGGTCTGTGCTTTGATTGACTGCAGTGAAGGAAGAAAAATCATCTTCCAATGAACATCTGCATTCACTCTGTCAGATATATATATATATATACATCTTATTTGTCTAGTCCCATAAAGCGATTTGGTTGTATGGTTGTATGGCCATACACAATAAACAATAAACACCTTAAAGGCTAAATGTATTATATTTCAGCTGTGTCTGATGAGCCTTTTAACTACATGAGGCTTCATCAATTCATGACTGCTTTTTAAAAATCTCAAAACACACTGACGCAACATTTAAAAGACGTTTAAATCAATGTTGCAGAATGTTCGTTCTGGATCTTCAGTGGATGCTAAAATGGTGGATTGGGCATGTCACTGTGAACAGCAGCACCATTTTCAGTTCACCAATTAAGGAACTGCAAAGATTTGAGGGATTTGCCAACTTTTATAGATGTTTCATCAAAGGTTTCAGTATTGTCGCAGCACTCTTGACATCCATGCAGAAGAACAGAATTAAATACAGTAAAACAGTACAGTAACCCTGTCTCCTGTCTTAATCAGCATTACAAGCTGTTCCAGATCTGATTGTTATCTGCCCTATGCTTTATTATGCTCCTCCTGTTAGTCATTGTTGTCAAAGTCCAGTCTCAGAGAATTACACAACATGTGCATAACAGCCAGCAGAGCTCCTGCTGGAGTCACTGAACACTGCAGATTAACACTAATCACAGACATCGCCCGTATAAAGATGACCACAGGAAAAACCCTCAGCAAACCCAGCCGCTTTACTTCTGCTCTTTCCTCATGTTTCCAAAGACTTCTCCATTATGTTTCTCCACATTTTCCACCATAGTAAGCTGCTCCTGCTCCTCACACAGCTAAACATTTCTGCAGATTTGTCATCAAGATCCTGCAAGAGTTCTTCATTAAACTCCAGTCCTCCTGGGGTGGGTTTCCCAAAACCATCATTAGCCAACTGAGGTCGCAAGTTCCGTCGTTGCAAACATAGTTCGTTGATTTGCTGTTTCCCAAATCTATCGCTCCAACAAATATTCGCAAACTGTGTCGCAAACTTAAGCACTTGAAACGACACCTCTGGAGCTGTAGTTAGAAGCATAGTTCCTGGCTGTGTTCTATTCCCACTTATCCCCCCTATGCCCTATTTATTTAGAACATTCTAACATTCAAAGTTGGAATTATTAAAAATAGAACAGCATTAAGGTCATCTCTCTTAGGTGTAATTTGCTTTCAAAGTATTTTTACAGTTCAGTTTTAGCGATCTTCATGTTTACAATTGTGCTCCCTTCGCAGTGCACTTAGAAAACATTGATATCATTTTAAACACAGCCTCATAGCGAAAGCTATAGGTATATTTAAAAGCGGAAATTATGTTACGCCTCCAAAGCTTGTCAAAAAAAAAAACATAGCATACATTAATGCTTTTATTTTATTGTGGGTTATTTATTAAGTTTCTCTGCTGTATATGACATGGGTCTGTTGGTTAGAACTTTCTGCTGTGGTTTGCATGTGTCAAATTGTATTTTTTTTTAAATAAATAAACAATATCCTTAATAATAATAATAATAATAATAATCATCGTCATTAATATTATTAATATTATTATTAAAGTAAATATATTTATAATAAATAGCCTCATTATTTATTTATTTATATGATTTATATATGATATTAGAATAGTGTTAGCTTTTGTAAGTGATTTTATGTTTTAGAATAGAATATGTAATGTTCAACTTCTCAATAATATTAGTAAAGCAAACATTGGCCCTATTTGTGCCGTTTACATTTATTTTAATGAATATGGAAAGCGAGTGCATGTTTTTACCAAAACTAATATTGGATTTTATTTTAAATGCGTGTTTGTGTAAAACAATATAATTTGCACAAAGAAATGATGGGGTTGTTCTCTAAAGAAGTTCCTCCACCCCGTTTAGAGCATCATTATGGACGTTTTATGTTATAACTAACGTGGTTCAAGCGATGGATTTTCGACAGAGAAACTACAGGTTTTGGAAAACACTCGTTCTTTTACATCTACATCGTTCTTTTGCCAAATGATGCATCGCACTATGATAGTTCAGCCGCGAGTTACGTCGTTGTTTGGGAAACGCACCCCAGACCAGCACACAGGATGCATGGAAGAAGCCGGCTCTATTCATGATATTGAGGACACATCATGCAGATGTGAGCGCAGCGCTCGCTCTATAATCCCAGAAGACATCGCAGATAGATACAGAAGAAGGAAACACGGCACTTCTCTAATCAACATTAATTATAGTTCAGAGATATCACTTGTTTATCTTAATAGTTTCCCACCACAAACATGCACATGACCATTTAATAAAGCTGTAAACACATGGAAAGAGGCGTATTCATGTGAAATTCATATTAAAATTACGTTTACTTGTGTTGTCCAAAGTATCTAAAGCTTTTTACATATTATACAGATTAAAAATGAATACATCAATAAATTATTTTATGAAAGTTGCAAATGCTGACATTATTTTACTCGTGAAGGTCATGTGAGCATCAGGGAGACTGCAGCATCTTATTTCTGACTGCATGTGTTCTGGCTTCTGGAGGTCTTCAGAGTTTGTTCTTCTGAGGTAATCTGGAAAGATGACTCTCCATGAGGTGGATCTCTGCGTTCAGGATCTCCTGCATCTTCGGTTCACCTCACTGAACACATCCACAAGAGCTTCAGTGGGACTGTAGATCTGCTCTGGGTAAAGCACACCCAACACCTCTCCTGGCCTTCTGAAGCCCTGTTGGTCCTGACTGTAGAGGAGTGAACACAGCTGTCTGGACTCTGCCACTCTGGTTTTGGAGGCAGAGTCCCAGCACTGCTCTTGTCTTGTCATGTAAGTTTCTCTTGTCTTTGTCTCGTAGTGATCCTGTGGTCAGGTGATCTCCGTTCTCTCCTCTTTGTAGTGGGTCTGTGTTCAGTAGGCTCATGTATTCTCCAGTCCCACCCTGTTTTCCTGTTATTAATCATGATGTTCACCTGCCCTGTTATCAGTTTATTCATTTCCCTATTTATTACTATACCCAGTGTGCTCTGTCCTGTGCTTCCTGTTGTCATCTTTTGTGTGCGTTTGTCTTTCAGTCAAGTCTAACCTGTTTGTGCAGTTGTTGTTGTTCCCCCCGCGGGGTTGTCTGAGTTATTTTTTTGTTTTTCTATTGCATCAATAAACTCCTTGGTTATCTCAGTTGGGTCCTTGCCTCATCTTCCTTCACCCCAACCCTAACAACACCTGGAAAATTAACACACACACACACACACACACACACACACACACACACACACACACACACACACACACACGTCTCCAGAGACTCAGATAAATCCCTCCTAAATCACATCTCCTCGCTCTGCCTTTTACTCAACCCTTCTCACCTACTTTACACCTGTGTTTTATTGGAGACCAATGAAGATGCAGAGGAGCTCCACTACTGTAGGCGAGACAGATGTCTCTACATCTCCAGAGTTTCTGCAGTATCTTATGGACTGGGAGAGTCTGGCCAGATGAGCAGTTCTGGGGTCAGTGTGTGTATATCTCAGAATCCACAGCATCATCCTGATAGACCTGCTCTTCAGCTCCAGGAAAACCCTGCTAATTACTATTCTTTTCATATTAGCAAAGCTGCATGTGGATCACAGCTCCTCTACACTTGAGTCAAGTCAAGACAAGTCAAGAACTTTAAATGCCATATGAACCCACCCCGCCATTACAGAGGAATTCCTTATGTAAAACCAATAAGTGCAGCCTGTAAACTCAAAACACATAAGCCAAGAATAAAATAATAAAACAAAATGAGCACTTATTGCAGAGGTGATCATAACAGTCTGACAGTGTGAACAGCATCTCTCCACCTCGGTCTGTTGATGGGGGGGGGGGGGGGGGGGGTCTTCCTGTCTATGATGATCTCCCTGGTTTATTCTACATTAAGGATAAGGTTGTTGTTCTCTCCATAGACAATGACATCTTTGACTACATCCCTATAGTCCTCTTTTTCCTGATCTCTGACGAGACCCAGGATCATGGTGCTGTCAGCATATTTGATGATGATAGTATCATCCCGGGATGAAACACAGTCATTTGTATGGAGCATGAAGAGTTTGGGCTGACACAGCAGCCCTGTGGTGAACCTGTGCTAATCGTAAGCTCTGCCGAGACTTCTCCTTCCATTCTTACCACCTGTGGTCTATTGCTGAGGAAGTCCAGAATCCAATGACAAGTGGTGGTCGGCATATCAAGGTCATACAGTTTCACAGTCAGCTTTTGTGGGTAGATGGTATTAAAAGCAGAGCGATAGTCCAGGAAAAGCATCCTTGCATATCATATGTTCTGCTGCTGTCCAGGTTTACCAGGACCACAGCATCATCCACTGATCTTTTGGGACAATAGGCAAACTGTAGGGGGTCGACGGTGTCAGGGATCACAGTGCTGAAGTAGGTAAGAACGAGTTTTTCTACACATTAATGGCAACTGATGTAAATGCCACTGCTCTGGAGTCATTGTATTTGGTGCCTTTGGGGGCACTGTTTGTGCTTATGACTGATTAAAAACATCAGTGTTCACACCTGCTGATTGTTCAGCACAGACTCTCGGGACTTTGGCTGAAACACCATACAGACCTGCAATATAAAGTCCTCGGGATCACAGGGGCCTTTGTTAGGGATGTCTGCTTTGTTATGATCATAAAAACTGTTAAGGTTATCAGGAAGTCTAGTATCCTTAACATCCATATTTGTACTCTTCCTGTAGTTTGACAGGATACCCTGCCACAGCTACATGTGTTGTTTGTCAGATAGTGTTCTTCAAGTCTTTGGGTGCATACCCTCTTTAATGGACTTCCTAAGCTCATATTGGACCCGTTTATATTCCTCAAACAAGGTTGTTGGTTTGGGAACAGCCATACAGTTCTGGAGGGGACACAGATCATTGTACACCAGCTGATATAGTCACTTACCGTCTTCGTGTACTCATCAATGTGGTCTGTAGCATCTTTATAAAGGTCCATGTCTGTGATCTGCAGGCAGCTCTTGCCAGTGCAAAAAAAACAACAGCATCTGCCTCTCAGAGCTCTGCGGCGCCGCACACACAGAGAGTTCTGTACCTCGCACATCACACTTGAGCTTTAGCGATTAAATCTAAATATTTTTAGTCATCAATGTTTACTTATGATTAAAGCCTATAAAGTCATACACTGTACATTTGGTTTTCTTACTTCTTTAGCAATACTTTAAAAAAAGCCAGGGGTTTTGGCTGAATAAACCTTCTGGATGAACAGTAATCTTGCAGATTTCGTAAAAAATGTATTAATTTGGGTTTCAAGATTGAGCACATGTCTTCAGCATTAGGGATGAGGCTGGTGGTCAGCGCTTTAAGCACTAACAGATCTGTGCAGGACAGTAGTTGTGAGGTTAGATTGTGAGCATAACTTGTCTTATTCAAATCAATTTTTCTGCAAACGTATTCTTTGGCTAGCAAATATTTAATGCACAAGAGTGCTTCAAACAATTCTGTGGATGTCTGTGCAGAGTTTATTTTACCACCACAGGGGGATGTAGAAGAACCCGGGGATGGTGAGGGCCAGCATCAGAGATCTCCAGTCCCGCAGGAAGAAAGCGGCCAGCGGGAGAATCATGTAGCCAATGGAGAAGAACAGACACACACCCAGAGTGGAGTACACGTCACGAACAGACGAGCTCAGAATCTCCAATCCTGGAAACAGCATTTTAGAACAGGGTTAGTTGCTGACATTCATTTCTGTACATTCTGAGACAACAACATGCTGAACAAATGTGCTGAGGCAATATGCTCTACTTTCATCATCTTCAATCTTGTAATTTTATTAATTTTGTCTGTGAGCTTAATCCAGTAATATAATGATGAGTTGTGATCATTCAATGCTAATGTGAAATGTCCACTTAAAATTCTAACACTCCAAAGGCCTTTACCTAAAACAAATGCTGCCACGTAGTTAGAAATTTGACCCATTCCAACAATGAAAAACAAGAAACAAAAAATCTGCCAAGATGGAGAGAAGACTTGAATGACGGTGAACAGTGTCTGAATCGCCATCGTCACGAACAGCACGATTTTCCTGCCAAACCTAAAAACCAAAAGCAAAAAAGTGTATTTTAAATAGGCAAATAAGAGTAAAATATTACAAATAGAAATATGTGTATTATGTTTTTGTTTAACACTATCTTTCCCATTAAAATGTTTCTGACACACTGTAAGCCCAAACAGTTCTATTGACTCTATATCTATGTAGTACATAAAACTTAGCATTTAGTAAGCACAATAAAAACTATTACATTTTATTAAGGAGTAATGAGGTTTTATCATATCATATCAAACTCTATTACCGACTCAAAGCCCAATAAAAAAGAACAATTTACAAAATACAGCAAAGGCAATGTCTCCACAGCTCTGAATGATAGCGTGTACTACTGGCCTCTATGTTTGATAAACTCACAATAATCTTATTGTTGGAAGCATTCATTGGGGAGATTTCGAGAAATTTAGACATATAATTCCGTAGCAGTGCTTTAAAAGTGATCACTCCTGCACTTATAAACATTTCACCTGCACCAAACCATCGAGGTCTCCTTGGTAAGATTCTCAAAGCACCATTACAAGCAACTTGGAGCTTCTTTAAGCTAGATACTCTATAGTTAGACCACAGCTGAGCGGCGTGAAGTAAAGTACTGTATGTTTTGAACAATGATACTGTCAGCTTCTCTATACAGAAGCTAAATTTGCATAGAAGTATGTTTGCTTGAATATACATCATACCACTATATCATCATCATCATCAGTCAAGTGCTCAGTAATAAAATGACCAAGACATTTCACTTTTGCTTATACAGTAAGACTCTTATTGGACAGCCTAAAACTGTAAAATGTATACTTTTATCCTCTTTAGTCTTGCAGATCATAACCGCACTCTTATTATGTGAAATCCTACTCAGAGCACATATCTAAAAGCTGCTGAAGTCCAGCACCACCAGGACAAAATAGCACAGGAATATCTGCAGTCTGCATGTTCTCCCCGTGTTGGCGTGGGTTTCCTCCAGGTGCTCCGGTTTCCCCCACAGTCCAAACACATGCGCTATAGGGGAACTGATTAACTACATTGGCCATAGTGTATGAGTGTGTGTGTGAATGAGTGTGTATGGGTGTTTCCCAGTACTGGGTTGTGGCTGGAAGGGCATCCGCTGCGTAAAACATATGCTGGAATAGTTGGCGGTTCATTCCGCTGTGGCGACCCCGCAAGGGACAAAGCCGACAAGAAATGAGTGAATGAATGAATGAATGAATGAATGAATGAATGAACTGAAGCATCGTTGCCAGCAGACAGTAATACTGGAATACAACATCATGGTTAGACTATTGTGCACCAGTACACCAGATGCACATGCCTTAGCAAGGGGATTATGGGTGTTTTATTTGTATTTACTGTCACACCGCACCACCCCAATGCTTCAGTTGACAAGATCAAATTATTATCTTGGCCAAACAGAGCAATGTGACTAGAGATGAATTATGAATTTACTCACAGAAATATCAGCATTCATATCTGCAATAACAGAAATACTAGATACAGCATAGCTTTTAATAAAAGAGCTAATAAATGCTAACCTGTTTAAATACTCATCTTGGTTTTGATGACATTCGTCAGGTGTAGACCCATTTAAAGCTAGAAATGTCTTATCTCGATACTTAATCAGTATTGCGATACACCAATCAGCATCCAGTCTAACCAGCTCAACGAGTGAATCTAGCTGCTTCTCCATGGTATGGCCACAACGCTGGATATCCTGCCTTTACTCATACCCAACCTGTGGATTCTCCAGCAGCATTATCATGAATGAGTTCAGTTTATCCCAATCTTCTTTAGCTAAAAATGCCTCTTGCAAACATAAAATGTCACAGTTTTCCAAAAGCCGATCCAGCTGTCAAAACCTGTGCAGGAATCCCAGAAATTAATATTTCTTTAAAAAAGACAGAATATTGGCCATGTCTATCATCATACAGAAACTGTACTACAGCTGGGTCTGTACCTTAAAATAGTGCACGTTTGTATCTGAAAGCTCCATTTTAATAAATGTTCTCTTTGGACCACTTAGGCAGGACCACCGGCCAGAGTCTCGTGTTTGGAGAATGTATTTTATATCTTTCAGTTATTAGGAGTGGAGCATTAATGTTTGACCTTTTGAGTAGTTGTAAATTGTGTAAAATAAAATGTATTAAGTTAAATGTAGCATCACTGAGTGGTATTAAACGAAATTAATTTAGTGCTGAAAGATTAAAAGATTACTGTATATATGTAATAGAGTATGAGTCAAGATACTTAACACATGCTAGTCTAGAAGACACCCGGTTTAAAAGTGAAGCGTCATTTTAAAAATCATCACCTGTACTTCAGTTTTATTAGCTGATCGTTTACCACAGAAGGTTTGAGTTCTCTGAACTGATTGGGCTTTACAGTGCAGTGACAGTAAATGATAATAAAATCTCCCTCATATAAAAGCAGAGGCTGAACTGTTCCATTCTACAGTTCATTTACATTTTGTTTAAATAGATTAGTGCTGCATTAAAAATGTAAATAAACAAACATACATGTCCACACACACACACACACACACACGCACATACAGTTATTTGTGTTTTATTCTGCTAGATGGCCGGTAAACATGGCACTCTAGTTGACGAAACAGTTAAATTTGCATATATTGTGGGATTTGAAAGTTTATTTGGTGTGTGTGATCTGAGTGAGCAGCTGGAAACAGGCCTCTACTGATGTTAGGGTTAGGGTTAGGGTTAGGGTTAGGGTTAGGGTTAGGGTTAGGGGTTAGGGTTAGGGTTAGGGTTAGGGTTAGGGTTAGGTTAGGGTTAGGGTTAGGGTTAGGTTAACCCTCTCATGTCAGTCAGCGTGGCTCAGCCTCACCAAACGTGTGCTAAACGGAGATGTGATTTCACATTTAGCCAGACCGCCTGTGTTCACAGTCTACCTCTGCTCAAATCTGCTGAAGACACAATATATAATGGAGGAGCGATAAGGAAAAACACAAGGTCACACGCGGGATCACAGCTGGAGGCCAATAAATCATTTTGCAATGGTCTGCTGCTGCTGTGGCAAAGGTTTCTTCTTGGTTTGTGTTTAATGCTGTGGTGAAGTTGATTTAATCTGAGATCTGCTCTATTACTCAGTGTGAAGTCGCATTAGACGAGCTGCTGTGTGTGTTTTCAGTTTGCCTGTAAGTCGGATCTTCTTTCTCTCGATTACAGCCAGAAGAGGAACAACTCTGTGTTTAATTCAGTGTTCTCGACTCCAGAGTCTCTGCTGTGTGTCTTCATGTCTAAACCTGATCAACTGTTAAATAATAAACACACACACACACACTGTGCAGAGCAGAGAAACACACAGCAAATAATGGCAACACACACACACACACACACACACACACACACGTGGAAGAGGAGATTTGTTGATCCTCACCTGTCTGACACTGGACCGGAGATCACAGAACCAGTCAAAACACCACAGAAGAAGAGCGAGGAGGTCAGCGGAGCTTTCCAGTCATCCGAACACACTAAATCCCACTGTCAGCACACACACAATGCACATGATCAAATTATTACATCCGTTTGTACAGGGGATCATTAGCACACTCATTAGTCTCTGCACAAACATGTTATATTCTATGTATGAAGCCTTTTTAATAATAAAACATTGTGGCGTACACAACTCACAGCACCGGCAAACAGTTAAACAAACACTGAAGTGTTCTCAACGTGCTCTCATAATAAGAGATTACAATGTTCCTTCAACATCTTAACCATTTGTCTTTTGTGTTTAACATCCTCATAGTATTTTCCACATGACTGAACAAAGCAGTCTTTGGTTAAAAGAGTCGTTTTGAAATGTAAACACACTCAAAGTAATGTTTTAATGCTGGAAATATTTATCAATATTACATAAACATTCTTATTTGAGTAGCTGGTGCTTTACATGCTGCTTTACTTTGAATGTGAGTTTGATGACTGTCTTATTGTTTAGATTAAATATTAGGCAGCCTACAGCTGATTTTACATACATGGTGTGAAACTGATCAATTATTCAATCAATGGCACTCTTCAACTCGGTTTCATTAACAGTAACATCGCCATAGGGTGAGCCTGATTTCACTAAACTTTGAAGACAGAAACCCTGCACTTCTTTAATGGTGTTGTAGTCTACACAGAGCCATTCACCGTAATGTCATTACTCCAACACAGAGACACTTCTGCAGGTGTAAATCTCCGCTATATCGAGTAAAGCAGACTGAATAAAAGCAGAAACGCACCTCCGACACAATAGTGGAGCTGTAAATCTCTTTATCGTAGATCCAGCCGTCCGCGCACTCCTCCCGGGGGATCTCCGACACATTGACGTCCAGCCCGGGCAGCAGACCCCCGTCCGAGTAGTTCTTCACCAGGTCCAGTCGGAGTCTGGAGCACCTGCTGTCCCGCGGGTCTCCGTGCGGCTCTGGCCGTGGCACAGACGCGTTCCTCCAGGCCGCCGTCAGGTTCAGCGCTGCGGGGATCCGGCAGTGATGGGCCGGGGTGTCGCCCAGGAACACGATGGATAAACCGGTAAATCCGTTCGGGATGATGCTCAGACACAGCAGGCTGAAGACGGTCTTCTGGAACGGGCCCCAGGCGCCCAGTAACGCGGTTCGCTCCTCGTAGTCCTGGAGGTTCATAGCAGCCGAATGAGGAGCGACTCCGGCGGCTGCGGAGCTCCAGAGCCCGCGGTGGGCGGAGGGAGACCGGGGAGACCAGCAGCACACACCGCCCAGAGCCGGAGGAGGAACACACACTGATCATCTTTATTTATCTGTCATAATCATTATGCATGATGATATTTCATGATTATTATTTATGATTTAATCAATATTCATCTGTCATCATACTGATGGTCATTATTTATCTGTCATAATCATGCTCATTATTCATCTGTCACTTACTGATCATCTTTATTTATCTGTCATCTCTGAGTGTGTTCTGGTCAAATAAAGACATCTTTCTGATCTGTTTTTGTTCATCACCATTTAACAGAGGTCTTATTTTGAAGAGAATATCTCTTTAAAATGTTAAATATGTAATAATGGAAGATCCCTGGTGAAAAAACAGCTTAAAACAGCCTAACCTGCTGCTTTCAGTTGGTCCACCAGCCTAGTTTAGAGGGGTCCAGCAGATGTTTTCCAGACTAAAAGAACTCTAAAACACCTCTTGCAGACAGTTATGTGTGATATGAGTAGCATTTAATTTGCTAATTTGTTAACAGTTGCATATTTGAAAATAAAATACTCAATGGTCATACATGAAACAAGGAACAAACAACATTAATACAGATCAATTATTTGGAAAATAAATGACAATTATGAAAAAAATAATAATAATATTTATTTATATATTTAGCCTGTACCTTTGAACTGTACTCTACATTTTGTGGATAAGGGTTATTCACTGTCAGGATTATCAGCCCATGAGACAATAGAGCATCTACCTGAACACTCCAGCAGCCGGACTACACCACCCACAATCCTTTACACTTTAATTTATTTCATTACACTTTTTTTGTTCTTCTGCTATAATTTTTTTTATGTTTTTATTTGAAGTGAATGACTTTTGCTGAAATGGCCTGTGAGGCAAGAGGTAGCAGATAAAGTTATGTTTGTTTTCAAAAGGCTTGGCTGGGTCAGTTGGTGTTTCTGTGTGGAGTTTGCATGTTCTCCCTGTGTTGGCGTGGGTTTCCTTCAGGTCCTCCGGGTTTCCCCCACAGTCCAAACACATGCGCTGTATTGGGAATTGAATCGTGTGTGTGTGTGTGTGTGTGTGTGTGTGTGTGTGTGTGTGTGTGTGAATGAGTGTGTATGGGGGTTTCCCAGTACTGGGTTGCAGCTGGAAGGGCATCTGCTGTGTAAAACATATGCTGGAATACTTGGCGGTTCATTCCACTGTGGCGTGCCCTGATTAATAAAGGGACTAAACCGAAGTAAAATGAGTGAATGGAATATTTGCTCAAAATTTCCTCCATAAAAATGGTGGTGTGTAAAAGCCCATGAGAATCTCAACACACACACACACACACACACACACACACACACACACACACACCCCACTCAGTGCCAGACGTTGAGGAGTATTTTACACACTGACTGGTTTTGTTTTTATAACAGTATATGTAGTGTGAAGTTCAGGTTCAGCTGTAGGTTTAGGGTTAAGCTAATGCCCTGTTTATGTGAAGACTGTGATCAGTATCTATATGGAAAACACAACTAATCGAACGTGCTGCTGATGTATTCAGGCTATACAGCAATAAAATGAGTTGTTCATCCTATTAAACCGTCTGTCTGTGTGCTCCAGAAGCTCCGTCTAAAGTCTGATCTGCTGTTACTCACATGCTGCTTCAGGAACGTTCTGTTTGCAGGGTTAATTTGTAGCTTGTTGTTTTCTATAGCTCGACTAAAACACTATGTAATTATTAGACATTGTTGTTGATTTCATCATGGCTGTCGTTGATTATGATCATTATAACTGCACTTTGATAACCAACATCACGTCTTCAATCATTATATTCCCATGAGCACAGCTCTATCTCCATATCTTGAAGCTGAAAGTAACTGTAATAGTCCTGTAAACACGGAGGTGGTCAGAGTTCATCACCTCCGCTAAACAGACCTTTTACACAACCCTGTGGATTCACTTCATCAGTTTACATCAGAAATCACTAATTTCAGCAATAATCTGGAGAATGTGGAGCTCAGATGTCTGCCAGTCTGCAGGAAAACTCTTCTGCATTGTTAAGAATACATCTTTAACACAGAGAATAACAGACGACAGCATTGTGATGCACAGAGACTAACTCTTAGCTTTTAGCCATAAACTTTATTATTTATTAATCTAAATAGATTCTAAATGAAAAATATTAACAGTTGCATATTTAGTAGACATTACTGCAATCTGACATAACTGAGCAGTAAGTAAACTGAGGAGTGTGAACACAGAAATAAGACAGACAAACACAAACACACATCACAAACCATGCAAACAATACAGCAAATGAATAATTACAGAAACTCAAAAATGACAGGAGCTGTATGGGAAATGAGCTGCATTAACTGTACAGTGTTTTTATTGAAGCATTTATCCAGTTATAATTTGACTTCCTTCAGAACTTTGCTCTTGTCTTCGGTGCTCGCTGCAGTGGGTTTTCTACATCTGCTCAGCCTAAGAGAGATCAAGATAACAATAATCAAATCTATTAAACGTAATAATTAAACTGTTCCCATTTTATATTAAGTGGCCTTAATCACTATGCACTATTACATTTTAATTAAATAACTGGGTACAATAGCTCATGTACATACATGTTTTTACATAGTACTTATATATTAAATTTGATCTGCATAATTACATCTTTAATTAATTTCTGCTCCTTCATTTATAATGACACTGCTGACCATTAAACCACCCCACCCCACCAAAGCTGTGCATAACCCACCCGCATCACCACCTCAAGAGCACCAGAAGGCTTGTGCAGTACATTATGGACACAATCAGTACATTGTACTTATTTTTAATGTAAATATCAAGCAGTTAAGGCCACTTAATATAAAGTGGGAGCATTAAACTTATTTAAGATCAGACTTTCAGCACATGTAGGCTGTCTAAGAACCCAAAAACACAGAACTGAAGTTTACAGCTATATTAAATCTCCACATGACATGCAGAAGTAGCCCCAATCAGTGTTTTTACTGTAGTTTACTGCATTAGAGCGGGATATTTACCCTTGTACGCTCTGCATCTGAGCGATGGTCTCGGGCAGAATCTTTCCTTTGCTCTCGGGCAGCAGTAACGACATTACGCCAGAAAACAGGGCCAGACCACCAATCACAATGTAGGGAATGTATCTGTAGTAGTTCCCTTTACAAACACACCTCGTTAGAATATATTCAACTGGACATAACATCAGCTTTAATATTAATACCGCAGCAGAAGCTGTACCCAGGTATATGATGAAGGGCGAGATGATGCTGCCGATGCGGGCCGTCATGGAGCAGGAGCCCATGGCCATGTTCCTCACCACCGTAGGGAAGAGTTCAGAGGTCACGGCGTAAACCACACAGAACGCAGCCGTCACACACAGTTTACCCAGCATCTCCAGTGCAGTGGCCAACCCCTGCAGCTCTGCAGGACAGATTATACAGCGCTCGGTTAATAACAGGACAGCACTCTGAACAAACATCCCTCAGACAATATTAACATTCAGCAGTTATTATGTACTACATTTCCCATAATCCCCTATCCATCTCCTCCACAGCTGTAGACTTCTGCTGGAATACTCTAACCCGTCTCACTCCGCTTTTCTATGAATATCTGATTTTCCACAGATGTTTCCTCTCTCACCGGTGTTTGATGCTAGACGATGTTTTATTGCCTGAACTCATGCTGCTGAAGCTGGACCTTACATGTCCTACAGACACCTGACGGACAGGTGTATAGACTGAAGAGAAGCTCCAGATGATCATCACAGATAAGATTAGAAAATGCCCTTTAGTTACACAATGTCCAACTGTTCGTCCAGCAGTGATGGTGTTCTCCATGTGCTGTTTCAGTGAAGTGGAGGAATACATTAGAAAACAGCACAGAAAAGAGTGGAGAACAGTCAGCTGCTGGTGGAACTGCTGCAAACGGCACACGCTGGGCTATAACTATACTTCAAGAAAAACCTAAAGATGTGTCAAGAGAAAACCTCAATAACTTTATATTTATTCACATTAGTCGCATCTCTATCATTATTGCCCTCAGTTTGGAGAGGCTTTTTTTCACAAAAAGGTTTTATAAAACTTGTTTTCACAGCATCAATTAAAAATATTGCAAAATCAAATAAACTGCGTACATATCTGGCAATGCCTCGATGGTCTTCCTTTTTATTAATACTCAGTCTTCCTGGTGAGTCCGCAGGTGACTGATGGGCCTGATTTTGGCTCTGAAGGTACGGTTTAAATGGCTGCACGTTATTCCTCCAGAGAGTGATGGCCAAGGTTGTTGCTGTCGCTCTTTGTGTTCCTGTCTTCTTTGATGGATTCTGTGATGTGTTTGCACTTAATCTTTGCTGTACCTTCACTGATGATGGTTCTCCACAGTGGTCGGTTCTTCGCTGTCATCTCTGTTGCAGATGTCGATTTCTTCAGATTTGCTCTAAGGACATCTTTGAAATGTTTCTTTGGAGCTGCTCTAGTGCATTTGCCCTCTTTCAGTTCAAGATCTGCTTAGGGAGACGATCATCAGACATAGGTGACCGACCCACCTCAACTGGTTTATGATGCAGGCTTCAGTGCTGGGCAGTCTTTATGCTGACCTTTGAGTATACTGAGTATCTGTCGGAGGCAGCGCTGGTGGAACCATTCGAGCGTTTTCAGGCGATGTCATTAAGGAGTCCAGCTCTCAGATGAATACAGAAGAGTTGGAATGACTACAGACCTGTATACTAAGCTTTGTCTGCTTCTGAATATCTCAATCTTTCAAGACTCTTTTGCAAAGTTTACCGTAGGCTGAACCGGCACTCTTCAGACGGTGTTGTATCTCAGTGTAAGTAGCTTCCGAGATAACATAAGCTGTTCACATATTCCAGTGGAGTAGTGGAGTGGAGTGTTCAGTCGAGTTGAACTGATGGAAGACTGATGGTGTTTGAGAAGCTTGATAGAGTACCTGTGTCTTTATAGCATTGATGCTGAGCCGAGCCTGGTATATATCTGATGGAAGGCAGCCAGGATCTGCTGCTGGTGTTCTTCTGTCTGCGCAGCAACACTAGTATATTATTATTCATATTACTGTTAGTGTATGTATGCAACCAGTAATATAAACAATAATTTGTATCAACATTATTCTAATCATTTTTGTCTTGTGTAATAAATGTGCCATGTGGTCACTGAGGCCTTTTTAATGTTAAATCTAAAATTAGGGAGTACAGACAAGCATGAACCCGGAGTATGACTGCAACAGATGAATAGTAAAGCTTCTCATAAAATTATATATTATATTATATTATATTATATTATATTATATTATATTATATTATATTATATTATATTATATTATATTATATTATATTGTTAACTGGTTCCCAGAGATGGGTTGCGGCTGGAAGGGCATCCGCTGCGTAAAATCGTGCTGGATAAGTTGGCGGTTCATTCCGCTGTGGCGACCCCGCAAGGGACAAAGCCGACAAGAAAATGAATGAATGAATGAATATTGTTAACTGCATCTCTGTCTCTCAAATCACAAATGGAATAAAATAAAGAGGAATAAATTAGTTAATTTGAGATGAACGATTAACATAATAACACGTTTGGGAAAACTATAGTGTGTCGTGTTGTTGTATGACTGCATCACTACAACCTTTAGTGCTCGTCACACTTTACAGAGGAATACTGAATACTCTCCTCAATCTGCAGCTGTAGTTACGCTGCCGTGCCGCTGTAGACCGGCGTACCGCCTCTCTCTGAAAACATGTTGTATCAGTGATGCTGAAGTCACCTGTGGGAATCAGCTGTATGATGAAGATCAGCGCTCCGCCCAGCAGGAGAGTGGAGGCCTGGCAGATCCTCCGGCTGCAGAATCTGAGCAGCAGCGCAGCGATAATGAACGCCGGCACCTCCACCACCGCCGACAGGAAGAAGTTCAGGTATGGGTTCCCATGGAGCTTTGTGGTGTTCAGGATGAGAGCGTAGTAAGACATTGTGATGACCATCCTGAAAATAAAACAGCACGTTACTCAGTTGCTGACATTCAGATTCAGAGGACCGGCTCATAACACGGATTGCAGAAGTGGGCACGCTTGGTGAAACTCTTCCACAGTTGTGTAATGTGTGTTTGTGCTGTGCCAGGACTGAGAAGGCTTTACTAATGTCAGAATGGAGACCCATTTTTGAAGTTAATGATGAGACCAATAGAAAAGCGTACCACAGAAGTGAACAGATCAGGATGGTGGAAACAGCATTACAGTTGCTCAGAATGTCCAGAATACTGTGCTTTTTAATCCTCATCTTTGCGGCCTCCTCAATCTGAGGAGAGATGAACCGAAACGTCAGCTTGAGAAGTGAGTTTAATTACTCAGAGCAGAGCGTGACCTCTGACCT
>CAIGQS010000057.1:67500-81872 GCA_903798195.1 Danio kyathit
TCAGGAGGCTTTTATTGACTCTGAATATGTGGAGTGTAATCTGCAGTGGCTGTTCATAACGCAGAGAGGCATGTCAGACCCTCATCTGCATTATGTTTTGGTGTTTTTGCCTTTGACCGAACAGTATATAGACAGGAGGCTGGAGAGAGAGAGGGCGAGGGGATCGAGATAAGTTCACAAGCTGGGATTCGATCTCAGGAAGCCCAAAGGGTCTGTCACTGTATATCAGCTCATGCCCACTGACACTGAGATACACTGCAGGATTTCAGCCCTCATTTACAACAGGCAAATTAGAGGCAGGCAGCACGGTGGCTCAGTGGTCAGCACTGTGGCCTCACAGCAAGAAGGTGGCTGGTTTGAGTCCCGGCTGGGTCAGATGGTGTTTCTGTGTGGAGTTTTGCATGTTCTCCCCGTGTTGGCGTGGGTTTCCTCCGGGTGAATGAGTGTGTATGGGTGTTTCCCAGTACTGGGTTGCAGCTGGAAGGGCATCCGCTGTATAAAACATATGCTGGAATAGTTGGCAGTTCATTCCGCTGTGCGACCCCTGATGAATAAAGGGAGTAAGCTGAAGGAAAATGAATGAATGAATTCGCAGGCGTATGGGTGCTGGTTCACATGAGTGTGAATTATCAAATACACGATCAGAGGGAATCGTTATCGCGTCTCTGTCTGGACCTGTCTGCCATTCATAATCCTGCTGTATCCTGAGTTCTGACTGAGAAACACGGTGTGAACTGGATGAACACACGCACCCTGGCGACTGCAGCTCCTTCAGTGTCTGCTGATGAGCTGCTGAACCGGTTGCTGGAATTCAGAAAATGAAAATGAGATCTTCTAAGCACCAGAGCCACATGAGCTGTGGATGAGTGTGTGAAGGCTGGTCTCTCCGTCTCCACTCTTACACACCTCTCTGATCTAGCCGCTCGTGTTTTTCTGTCCTTCTGCTCGTGAGTCTGACAGTTCTGCCACCATCATTGCTCCAGTTCCACATGCAGGTCTTCAGTGTGGATGAACACACCTGGTTAACCGTGGAGAGAATCCCTGACATGTAGACTTTTATCCTGAAACTTTCTATCCTGAAAGTGCACGCATCTTCTCATGGGACCGTCTGTTTCAGATTAATAACCTATCAATAACCAATCATCTTTAAAGATCAGCAGCTGATCAGGAACAGAAATCTCCTTCACTCAGAGAGGCATGCAGAAGCTATAGTTTTATTCATTTGTTCATTCATTCGTTTTCTTTTCAGCTTAGTCCCTTTATTAATCTGGCGTCACCACAGCCATTTATCAGCTGCAACCCATCACTGGGAAACACCCATACACACTCATTCGCCCACTCATACACTATGGCCAGTTTAGTTGATCAATTCCCCTATTGCATGTGTTTGGACTGTGGGGGAAACCGGAGCACCCGGAGGAAACCCACACCAACACAGGGAGACAGTGTTTCCTCTAGGATTTTTTCCAGCAGTGGCGGCAGGACTTTTTTTTTTTACACAGATCTGCCAACTATTTCAAAGACCAATATTACACGCATTATTGCAAGGCGAGATAGCGTTCATGTAATACGAGCATGCGAATCTCTTTGCTTGCGCGCCGATTTCCTCTTCGTGCACAGAACTTCTTGCACGCACTCAAATTTACACGTTCAAGTGCAGATCTTCTCGTGCGCTCTCCAGTAAGCGTTGCTGAAGCGCGATTTAGTGTGTTTTTGTGCGTTTTCCGACATTAACGCGTCCTGAAGTAAAGTGAAACTCCAGCAAGATAAAGTCATTGTATGCAGAGCCATTGACATTTATCAATAAAATATACTTATGGAAACTGTGTTCATCTTAAACTGAAAGCTACGCGGTGTTTGCTGGACTCACGCACCTGTCAGTCAGTCTGTCAGAGAGCCAGCATGTCACCTTAAAGGGTTGAACAAATAGCGCACAGCACTACTACGGTTGCAGAAAAGTTTGCGCTGTTTACCTCTAATATGTTTTAGTGCGATTATAATCCGCTATACAAAACACGACTAAATGTTTAATGAGAAGTTGTAATGTAGCCGTGGTGGGATGAATTTTGGCGTGGCGGCCCGCCACGGATGAATGAATGTAGCGGAAACCTTGGGAGAACTGATGCAGCCAGGGCTCGAACCAACGACCTTCTTGCTATGAGGTGATCATCCTACCCACTGCACTACTGTGCTGCCCCTAGTTTTATAGATATTCAAATCACATACGCATATAGACGTATTGCTTTCAAACATAGACAATACTGTTGATGATTGTTGAGTCAGGACAGTAAATATGTGTGTTGTCCTGACAGAAGCACTCTGTATGGTCATAACTCTGATTATTCTGTGTTGAGGAGCTCAAATGAATCTTTATAAGAGTAATAAAAACCAGACTACTAAATCAGGTACTTTACCAGTTTGTTGTCAAGCTGAGGCTGCAGACGTCTGAAATAATCAATGATCAGGGTCTGTAGAGAAGAGTTACATGCTAATATGAAGATCACTGGAATCTGTCGTCAACACATGCGTTTGTAAAGGTGTGTTTCACCTTGTTCTTCTCCTACAGATGAGCTGTGCAGAACGATCTGATATCAGCTGAAAGAGGATATTTCACAGCATGATTAGAACATGTGTATAATCAAGAATTATATTTCTATCAAGAGCTCAGTTCTATCAAGGCAGACGCACCGAGTATTGTGTTGAAGACGGCACCCTCTACTGTCAGGGCAGGTGTTTCAACCACTCAGTGTTTTAATATTGCAGTATTTGTGATGTAAAGCCCCCTAAGTCGTGAGATATCCCTGTGTGTGTCTGCAGAAGTGTGTGTTCCTGCGTGTGTGTGTTTGTTTATTGGTTTATTAAAGTGCTGTGTGTGTGTCTGCAGAAGTGTGTGTTCCTGCGTGTGTGTGTTTGTTTATTGGTTTATTAAAGTGCTGTGTGTGTGTCTGCAGAAGTGTGTTTAAATATCATTAGATCCATTGTTTGATAAACAAAGCAAGTCTCTCATATAATTTATCCACTAAAAATGGATAAATATGTATTTACACACATTTACATGAGAAAATGAATTGACTCAATGATGGGGTGGAGATCTGTGTGCTCAGATTTGGTGTGATGTCCAAGCCCAAAGTGTTTACTGTAATATCCTGTTAAATGATGTGTGTGTGTGTGTATGAGCTCGCGTCCTTCTGTCAGTGTAGGTCAGCACTCGATCCTCTTTCAGATTAGCCTGCAGATAAACTATCAGCGCTCGATGTCCTCCTCATCTGTAAATTGCTTTGAAAATGTTGAAGTTATCATGAGCTACTGTTAATGAATGCTGTGAGGGTGTGGTTGACTATTAGCTGCTGATGTAGAACTAATGAAGGAGCATCATCAAAGCCTGACTCTGGTTTGTGATGGCTCTGTTGATAAATGGCGCCCTCTGGTGTGTGTGTCCAGAACTGCATATAGATGACAGCATTACAAGAGAGTGTGTGTGTGTGTGTGTGTGTGCGTGCGTGCGTGCGTGTGTGTGTGTGTGTGCGCGTGTGCGTGTGTGTGTGATCTCACAGGTTTTGATGCTCAGATTTACTGTAATAACCGTGATTAATGTCTCTCTCTCTCTCTCTCTCTCTCTCTCTCTCTCTCTCTCTCTGTGCTCATCACTGTTGTTGGTCTGCAGCTCAGTCCTCCTCCTAAGATCATTCCTGTAATCAGATTCTTCATTTAAGCATCTGTATATGTTCTATTAACAGTAGCACATTTTAAAGTTTTCCATAAATACATAGAAATGCATGCTTGGGGCTTAATACGCATCAACATGTTTAAAACATTAATGATTAAATGGGAGATGTGGATGATCTGCTGCTGTCAGCATTTATTTTATAAACAACATCAACACAAAATATGTCTAAGATACCATTTGAAATGATTTACTTTCCCCCTGCAACCATTCACTTCTATAGTCGGGAAAAATGCAGTGGAAGTCAGTGGTTACAGGTCTCCATCATTCTTCAAACTATCCTCTCTTGTGTTCAACAGAAACTCGTACAGGTCTGAAACTTCTCAGTAAAGAGCTGAAAGAACATCTTCTGCACTCCTGGATGAGCTGCTCCGCCCCGGGGACCGCCGCACACACATCTGCACACACCAGTCCAGTTTACGGCTGATCCTCGGCTGTTACGTTGATCTGTTTTAGGAACATGGCCAAAGCAAGGCTTCTGGAGAAGGAATAAAGCATCCGGTGTGTTTAAAGTGAGACGCAGCGCGGTTAGCCCTCAGCGGACTTCCCCGTCAGGAAGCTGCAGTGGTTCAGTCCTGAGCGCGGAAGCGAGCTGAAGTTTGCGGATCTGGCGGAGCGTCGCGGAGACATCGCGGGGAGAACGCGGAGATGCGGCGCAGGCAGAAGCGGCTGCTGCGGGTCGGGCTGCTGCTCTCCGCGGCGCTGCTGCTGCTGCTGCTGGGCTCCGTCAGTCTGGAGCGCCGGCTGGACGCGGAGGAGACGGAGGGCGGAGCGGGACTCGCGCAGATGCAGGTACCGGCGCACAGCACTCACAGCCCGGCCGCCGGCGCACACCCTGACCGGGGACCGGAGACCGGGCGGTGCTTTCGACGCCCCGCGGTCTGACGCGTCCCTCGCGCAGCGCACGCGTTTGTGTTTGTCTCCGTTCGGTAGTCATTGGTCGGTCAGTAATGACAGTAATGCTGCTTTAGTCAAAGTTCACGAACCGAAACATTATTAGAGCTGATTACAGAAACAGTCCCTGTGCTGTAACGTTACATCACTCAACGACTAACTTTAAAAACTTTCCTACTCCTGTGTGATTCTACAATCACCAGCTAAACATTAGTCTGCTTTCTGAAAGAGTTTTATTAAAGTGTCGAGGTTAAAGTTCAGTGTTTTCCTCGTCGCTTTATTCTGAAACTGATCATATCTCGATAATGATCATTAATGCCACATTCATCAGTCCAGGGTGCAGTTCTGCTCTGACTGCTTCACCTGCATGCGGAAACATTATATGCGGTGATGTTAGAGTATGTGTCACCAGATCATATACTGTGGGTCACACAGCATATATCAGATATTATTGTGATATTAATGAGTTTCTAGAACACATTTGCATATCTCCTGACGATAAACATACACAGACGCGCAGAGAGATGTGTGTGTCAGAGTGTGTGAAATATAACTAAAGAAATACTAAACTTATGATGTAGAAGATTAACTAGAGCTTGAGCTTAAGGAGATGTGAGTTTGTGTGTGTGATGTTATGAGTCTGAATACTGGGCTGAACATGAGGAGATTATAAACTAAACTCAATGGCAGATCTGAGTCTGACGCCTCTTCAGCTCCTCCAGTAAGATTATGGTCTGTGAAGTTAATCTAATAAACTGGAATGTCATCTACAAACACTAATATAATCCTGGTATTATTGTTTTCTTAGTGGGTCTATAAAATCAGGGCATCCGCAAGATTTCTTAAGACGTGCACAGATGAAATAAATCCTGCACTGGTACAGTAGAGGAGGCCTGATGTCTGTGCTCGACATATTACACTGTTAAAACACGATTTACTGGTAAAATACAGATTTTCACCCACACTGTTTGTTTACACTATTTTAAACTTCACATTTTAGCCTTTAAACCATTTTAAAGGGATTAATTTTACAATCAGCACAACAACATTTATTTATATCTGTCAGATCATCTGAACAGCAGAAACTACAGCACTGAAGCGCAGACACTGATGAAGCGCAGAGGCTACTCACTACAGCTGATCACTGCACAGTTTATGCACGTTTTATCTTATTGCATGAATAGTTTGTCCTACTCAGCTGTGCAGATTTGTTTGTGAATCTTTAAACTGTTTGCACATCTTGGTGTTTCCATTAAGCTTTTTTAATGCAGTATTCTAAAATACACATCAAAATAAGTATATGGAAGCAAATATTGTGCTCCAGTGTTCCAGCAGCTGCTCAGAGTCTCCAGATACACCTGAGGGTAAAGTCTGCTGATAAACCCTCTGCAGGTGTGTTTGATAAGAGTGTGTGTGTGTGTGGGCTCTGATATATTCTGCAGGATGGAGGAACACACTGGCAGTACATCATTCAGAAGAGTTTATCAGGCCACTGTGATGATTATGAGTATGAACAGTTTTCTGAAGCAGACTCTCCAGAAATGAGGAATACGGGTGTTTCTGTCTGTATTTCGAGGCATCAGCTTGCCTGATTATTATTATTTTACTCAGACTCACTTCACATCACGTCAGCGGAGTGTCTGAAATAAATCCCTCTGTGGGATGATTCAGAGGCCTTAAACACCTTACAGTGCTCATCAGCCAATCAGAATCCAGCATTCAGCAGACCTGTGGTGTAAGCTGTGTAGAGGCAGAGAGCAGTGCTATATATGCAGTGTGGACTGACACACACACACACACACACTCAGGGCTGTTCTCTCCAGCGAGCGTCCGCTCCACAGGGCTGAATGGCGGTGTTGTGTGCTCTCCATGGCTCTTCTCCAGCGGGTCTGATAGTGTCTCTGTGTGAGCGGTGCAGGAGCCAGAGCTTCAGCAGGTGCAGGGACACCATCAGTCCCTCACCCACATTCACATTCACTACTGTAGTTCAGCCCAGTGGATCTCTGAAGCAGATTATCCAGCCGCACACAGGGGTTCAGCTGATCCACCTCACCACAGCTCACTGCAGACGGCTCATTCTGTCTGACTCTGCCTGTTCCTGTCCTCTGTCCTTCTTTACCCAGAGGGAGGGTCTGTTTGTTAAAGAGGTGCAGCTGAGAGCGCTACGCTTATAATCAAACAGCAGCAGAAGGATCAGGCATCTCAGCTGCACATACTGATAACACCTGTTCTGCCCCTCACCTGCTCTACACCTGTCCCTCATTTGCTCTACACCTGTCCCTCATTTGCTCTACACCTGTCCCTCACCTGCTCTACACCTGTCCCTCACCTGCTCTACACCTGTCCCTCACCTGCTCTACGCCTGTCCCTCACCTGCTCTACACCTGTCCCTCACCTCTCACATTTGTTCTACAGCTCTCCTGCACCCGTCCCTCACCTGCCCCACACTTGCTGCACAACCAGCTCTATAAGGAAACAATACAAGCTTCATTGGCAAGGCAAGACCTGCAGATGAAAACACAAATAGCCCTAACCCTCAACACAGCTACAGTAGACTAAATCATCATCCAGTCTACATTTATGTATTTTCTTTGTTATATTTGAAGCATTTTTCTGTTATTTGACAGCGCTGTATGAGGCTCGACATGATTCCTATCAGAGGCTCTTCTGTACGGGTTAAAGATCCTCCTATTGCGAACACATCTGCCCCGCCACAGTCACTTAGAGCTCCTAAACCCCCTCTCTCAGCTCCATCAGAGGAAACATTTACACTACATAAAACCTGTTTACGTCTCTTCAGTGGCCGGTGCACAAACTTTCTGTGTGTGTGTGTGTGTGTGTGTGTGTGTGTGTGTGTGTGTGTGTGTGTTTTAGAAAGTAAACAGAAAGCAAGTGCTGAAGGATGGCGTCCGGAAGAAGGACTGGCACGACTATGCAGCCATCAGGAGTGATGCGGCACGAACAGGTACAGCAGACCTGCAGGACTGTGAAAAACTCTTTTCGTGTGTGTGTTCATTACATTCTGTGTGTGTGTGTGTGTGTGTGTGTGTGTGTGTGTGTGTGTGTGTGTGTGTGTGTGTGTGTGTGTGTGTGTGCAGGTGCTGGAGAGCAGGGTCGGCCATATCCGCTGACGGATGCGGAGCGTGTGGATCAGGCCTACAGGGAGAATGGCTTCAACATCTTCGTCAGCGACCGCATCGCTCTCAATAGATCACTGCCCGACATCAGACACCCCAAGTGAGACACACTCCTCTGTGTGCAATGAACACACACACGGATAAATGCACACACACACATTCACAGGTAAATGAACACACACACACACACACACACACACACACACACATACAAACATAAATAAACACATACACAGATAATTGAACACACACACAGGGTAGTCGAGATTTGGTGTCTCCTCTACTCAGTCCGGGTGTTGATGCTGTACAAGAACGCTGCTCAATGAACCCAAACCCTTAAGGTTACCAGCCGGACTCTGACCACTAACCTAGGTCGACTGCCCTATAGATCTGTGTGTCTGTAGGCAGTGTGCTGTCTGCTGAGGAAGCGTCAGAATGAAGACAGCACTAGCTGAAGTGTGTTTACTGAGAGGCTGCGCTTAAGGCCTTCAGAGATCAGTCTATAGAGTCTGAAACTCTGCAAATCTGTGTAAAGGTCTGTCTCCAGAACAGAGGAAGGGGCATCAGTAAAGCGGCTTGAGAAGGTGACTAGGGCAAGGGGCCTCACGAAAGTGACTAGGGGAAGGGGCCTCACGAAAGTGACCTAGGGGAAGGGGCCTCACGAAAGTGACTAGGGGAAGGGGCCTCACAAAAGTGACTTGGGGAAAGGGCCTCACGAAAGTGACTGGGGAAGGGGCCTCACGAAAGTGACCTAGGGGAAGGGGCCTCACGAAAGTGACTAGGGGAAGGGGCCTCACGAAAGTGACTAGGGGAAGGGGCCTCACGAAAGTGACTAGGGGAAGGGGCCTCACGCAAGTGACCTAGAAGAAGGGGCCTCACGAAAGTGACTAGGGGAAGGGGCCTTACGCAAGTGGCCTAGGGGAAGGGGCCTCACGAAAGTGACTAGGGGAAGGGGCCTCACGCAAGTGACCTAGGGGAAGGGGCCTCACGAAAGTGACTAGGGGAAGGGGCCTCACGCAAGTGACCTAGGGGAAGGGGCCTCACGAAAGTGACTAGGGGAAGGGGCCTCACGAAAGTGACTAGGGGAAGGGGCCTCACGAAAGTGACCTAGGGGATGGGGCCTCACGAAAGTGACTAGGGGAAGGGGCCTCACGAAAGTGATCTAGGGGAAGGGGCCTCACGAAAGTGACTGGGAAAGGGGCCTCACGAAAGTGACTAGGGGAAGGGGCCTCACGAAAGTGACTAGGGGAAGGGGCCTCACGAAAGTGACCTAGGGGAAGGGGCCTCACGAAAGTGACTAGGGGAAGGGGCCTCACGAAAGTGACCTAGGGGAAGTGGCCTCACGAAAGTGACTGGGGAAGGGGCCTCACGAAAGTGACTGGGGAAGGGGCCTCAAGAAAGTGACTTGGGGAAGGGGCCTCACGAAATTGACTTGGGGAAGGGGCCTCACGAAATTGACTTGGGGAAGGGGCCTCACGAAAGTGACTTGGAGAAGGGGCCTCACGGAATTGACCTAGGGTTAGGGGCCTCATGAAAGTGACTAGGGGAAGGGGCCTCACGAAAGTGACTTGGGGAAGGGGCCTCACAAAAGTGACCAGAGGAAGGGGCCTTACGAAAGTGACTAGGGGAATGGGCTTCACGAAAGTGACCTAGGGGAAGTGGCCTCACGAAAGTGACTAGGGGAAGGGGCCTCACAAAAGTGGCCAGAGGAAGGGGCCTCACGAAAGTGACTAGGGGAATGGGCTTCACGAAAGTGACCTAGGGGAAGTGGCCTCACGAAAGTAACTAGGGGAAGGGGCCTCACGAAAGTGACTGGGAAAGGGGCCTCAAGAAAGTGACTTGGGGAAGAGGCCTCACGAAAGTGACTTGGAGAAGGGGTCTCACGGAATTGACCTAGGGTAAGGGGCCTCATGAAAGTGACTAGGGGAAGGGGCCTCACGAAAGTGACTAGGGGAAGGGGCCTCACAAAAGTGACCAGAGGAAGGGGCCTTACGAAAGTGACTAGGGGAATGGGCTTCACGAAAGTGACCTAGGGGAAGTGGCCTCACGAAAGTAACTAGGGGAAGGGGCCTCACGAAAGTGACTGGGAAAGGGGCCTCAAGAAAGTGACTTGGGGAAGGGGCCTCACGAAAGTGACTTGGAGAAGGGGTCTCACGGAATTGACCTAGGGTAAGGGGCCTCATGAAAGTGACTAGGGGAAGGGGCCTCATGAAAGTGACTTGGGGAAGGGGTCTCACGAAAGTGACTTGGGGAAGGGGCCTCGCAAAGTGACTACGGCAACGGGCCTCTGGAAAGCAGCTTGAGAAAGTGACTCAGGGAAGAAGGCTCCGGGAAGGGGTCTTTGACTTTGTCTGTCTATTGTGTGTGTGTCTCTCATATATGTGTGTGTGTGTGTGTGTGTCTCTCTCATATGCGTGTGTGTGTGTGTGTGTGTGTGTGTGTGTGTGTGTGTGTGTGTGTGTGTGTGTGTGTGCACAGCTGTAAGTTGAAGCTGTACACTGCAGATCTCCCCAACACCAGCGTCATCATCCCGTTCCACAATGAGGGCTGGTCGTCTCTGCTGCGGACGGTGCACAGTGTGCTGGATCGCTCACCACCGCTGCTCATCGCAGAGATCATCCTGGTGGACGACTTCAGTGATAAAGGTGATACTACAGTAAACGCTGACACACACACACACACACACACACACACACACACACACACACACACACACCACAGCGCATTTGAGCTCTCTGTGTGTATATGTTGTATTAATATTTTTAAACTCCTAACACTGACAGAACTTTACAAAGATATAGTGTGTGTGTGTGTGTGTGTGTGTGTGTGTGCGCAGTGTCCGCCATCATTAAAGCCTGCTGTGTTTGCTTCCTCAGCATCTGTAACTCCGCTGTGCATGAGGGATTTAATCTGCTGTTTTTGCTGAGATAATCCTAATAGTGTCCTGCACTCGTGTGTGTGTGTGTGTGTGTGTGTGTGTGTATGTGTGTGTATGTGTGTTTTTTGTTTGTGTGTGTGTGTGTCAGATTACTGGAGTATAATCCTCTGTATAGCTCTGCTCTGAGTGTGTTCATGAGGCTGCAGATGTAGAGTTCTGGGTCGCCTCACGTGTTCCCACTGATGATGATGATGATGGTAATGATTATGATGATGAAGATGATGGTGATGATGCTCCAGTAGGGTCTAATGTGGGCTACATCACTGCCGTCAGCCTCTTAATCCACTGCGGATTATAAACCCAAGCCCTCACACACTGCAGTAAATCTGCTCAGTGCTTCATGACATTAATAAACACACAGGGGGAATGACGAGTAAAGGCAGCACACATTAGAGGAACCGTGTGTTCTGATACTGACACACAGCGCTGGAGAGCAGTCTGAAAGCGCCGTCAGTCAGCGGATCTGACTGATCGCTCGTAAATCTGCACAGTTCAGCTGATGGATGAGGCTCTAATATCCTCTCATGTACTGTTGTCATGATGCTGGAGTTTTGGTACCAATTTTAAAAACATCCATTTCCTGCTAACGTCTGAGTGTGTTCCTGATTGGCCATTGTGTTCACATGCTCAACAGAAATGACTGTGATTGGCCATGAAGGTCCTCAGCTCACTGCTCTTCACTGAGTGCAAACACAGATACACACACGCACACACACACACACACACACACACACACACACACACGTGTGAGCGTCTTTGATGCGTTCACACATACAGGTGCCGATCACCCTCTGATTTCCCTGATGTGTCGAAGTGCTGGTCAACCTGCAAATTAGGCTCAAATTGACTGTGTGTGTGTGTGTGTGTGTGTGTGTGTGTGTGTGTGTGTGTGTGTGTGTGTGTGTGTGTGTGGGTTTATGTCCCCCTTGTGGCTGTTATAGGAGCTGCAGTAATCTGATACCGCAGCTAAACTGTATAATTAGCTGTATAATCTCCAGCCCTGAGTGATGCTGTGTGTCCTGCAGGGCACCTGAAGGCTCCGCTGGAGCAGTATATGGTGCGTCTCCCAAAGGTGCGGATCCTGCGCACTCAGAAGCGTGAGGGTCTGATCCGCACCAGGCTGCTGGGGGCCTCCGCCGCCCGCGGGCAGGTCATCACCTTCCTGGACTCACACTGCGAGGCCAACGTCAACTGGCTGCCGCCGCTGCTGGGTGAGTGAGGGCAGGGTTAGGGCCAGGGATTGGGTTAGGGCCAGGGATTTAATTAGGGTTAGAGACAAGGTTTGGGGTCAGGCCAGAATTTTGTTGTAGGGCCAGGGATTGGGTTAGGATTAGGGGTAGGGTTAGGGTTAGGGTCAGGATTTGGGTTAGGATTAGGGTTAGGGGTTAGGGCCGGGGGGAGTTAGGGTTTGGGGTCGGCCCAAAGTTAGGGCCAGGGATTTGGTTAGAGTTAGGGCCAGGGTTTGTGGTCAGGCCAGGGTTAGGGCCAGGGTTTGGGGTCGGGCCTTGCCTCACTGATTGTGTTATTATCCTGTTTTATTGAATATATTGCTGTATATGTAAAGCTAGCGCGTCAGTGTTGTTTATCTCCTGATCCTGCTCTCGTGGGTGTTTTTTCTCTTCCAGATCGAATCGCACAGAACCGGAAGACCATCGTGTGTCCGATGATAGACGTGATCGACCACGATAACTTTGGCTATGAGACGCAGGCGGGTGACGCCATGCGCGGGGCGTTTGACTGGGAGATGTACTATAAACGCATCCCCATACCTGCACAGCTGGCCAAACCTGACCCCAGCGAGCCCTTCGAGTGAGTGAGCGGAGGAACACTGCGCTATACTGCTGCAGACGCTGGACACATGCTGCACACACACACACACACACATATATACACACACACACACACACACCTGTCTTCATATTGTGCTTTACTGCTCCACATGCTGGAAAACACAAACTAATATAGAGTTATCTGTGAGACACAAACACAGCGGCTGTAGAGCCAGTCCAGTGTGATGTTAATGTGTGTGTGTGTGTGTGTGTGTGTGTGTGTGTGTGTGTGTGTGTGTGTGTGTGTGTGTGTGTGTGTGTGTGTGTGTGTGTGTGTGTGTGTGTGTGTGTGTGTCTAAGCTCTCCGGTGATGGCTGGTGGGCTGTTCGCTGTGGACAGGAAGTGGTTCTGGGAGCTGGGAGGATATGACACGGGTCTGGAGATCTGGGGTGGAGAGCAGTACGAGATCTCCTTCAAGGTGAGGGAGTGTGTGTGTTCATCAGTGTGATTACACACGACACGCTCTTCATTACCACTGCACTGATCCGCAACACATTAGTCTGCTGCTACTCTACATACACTGTACACTCACTCATTCACTCACTCATTCATTCACTCATTTATTCACTTATTCACTCACTCATTCACTCACTCATTTATTCACTCATTTATTCACTCACTCATTCACTCACTCATTTATTCACTCATTCACTCACTCATTCACTCACTCATTTATTCACTCATTTATTCACTCACTCATTCACTCACTCATTTATTCACTCATTCACTCACTCATTTATTAACTCACTCATTTATTCACTCATTCACTCACTCATTTATTCACTCATTTATTCACTCACTCATTCACTCACTCATTTATTCACTCACTCATTCACTCACTCATTTATTCACTCATTCACTCACTCATTTATCACTCATTCACTCACTCATTTATTCACTCACTCATTTATTCACTCATTCACTCACTCATTTATTCACTCATTCACTCACTCATTTATTCACTCATTCACTCACTCATTTATTAACTCACTCATTTATTCACTCATTCACTCACTCATTTATTCACTCATTTATTCACTCACTCATTCACTCACTCATTTATTCACTCACTCATTCACTCACTCATTTATTCACTCATTCACTCACTCATTTATTCACTCATTCACTCACTCATTTATTCACTCACTCATTTATTCACTCATTCACTCACTCATTTATTCACTCATTCACTCACTCACTCATTTATTCACTCACTCATTCACTCACTCATTTATTCACTCATTCACTCACTCATTTATTCACTCATTCACTCACTCATTTATTCACTCATTCACTCACTCATTTATTCACTCATTCACTCACTCATTTATTCATTCATTCACTCACTCATTCATTCACTCATTCACTCACTTATTTATTCACTCATTCACTCACTCATTTATTCACTCACTCATTTATTCACTCACTCATTCATTCACTCATTTATTCATTCATTCACTCACTCACTCATTTATTCACTCACTCACTCATTTATTCACTCACTCATTCACTCACTCATTTATTCATTCATTCACTCACTCACTCACTCATTTACTCACTCATTTATTAACTCACTCATTTATTCACTCATTCACTCACTCATTTATTCACTCACTCACTCACTCACTCACTCATTCACTCACTCATTTATTAACTCACTCATTTATTCACTCATTCACTCACTCATTTATTCACTCATTTATTCACTCGCTCATTTATTCACTCATTCACTCACTCATTTATTCACTCATTCACTTACTCATTCACTCACTCATTTATTCACTCGCTCATTTATTCACTCATTCACTCACTCATTTATTCACTCACTCATTTATTCACTCACTCATTCA
>CAIGQS010000057.1:81887-86887 GCA_903798195.1 Danio kyathit
TATTCACTCATTTATTCACTCATTCACTCACTCACTCATTTATTCACTCACTCACTCATTTATTCACTCACTCATTCACTCACTCATTTATTCATTCATTCACTCACTCACTCATTTATTCACTCACTCATTCACTCACTCATTTATTAACTCACTAATTTATTCACTCATTCACTCACTCACTCATTCACTCACTCATTTATTAACTCACTCATTTATTCACTCATTCACACACTCATTTATTCACTCATTTATTCACTCGCTCATTTATTCACTCATTCACTCACTCATTTATTAACTCACTCATTTATTCACTCATTCACACACTCATTTATTCACTCATTTATTCACTCGCTCATTTATTCACTCATTCACTCACTCATTTATTCACTCATTCACTTACTCATTCACTCACTCATTTATTCACTCACTCATTCACTCACTCATTTATTCACTCATTCATTCACTCACTCATATATTCACTCATTCACTCACTCACTCATTTATTCACTCATTCACTCACTCATTTATTCACTCATTCACTCACTCATTTATTCACTCACTCACTCATTTATTTTCTCTTTCATTCACTCACTCATTTATTCACTCATTCCCTCACTCATTTCTTCACTCACTCATTTATTTTCTCTTTCATTCACTCCATCATTTATTCATTTATGCACATGCATCTGAGCAGTCAGCAGACGCAGGCTATGAGGAAACTCTGTAATGACTCTGTCTGTCTGTTTCCCTGAGGTGTGGATGTGTGGCGGCCGGATGGAGGACATCCCCTGCTCTCGGGTCGGTCACATCTACCGTAAATATGTGCCGTATAAAGTGCCAGGTGGAGTGAGCCTCGCCAGGGTGAGTCTGAATATAGCATCATCATAATCATGAGCTCATGTAAAGGTGCTGTGTGTAGTGATGAGTAGGTGTAAACCCACAGCACTGGAGGGTTTGTCACTCGGCTCCTTCTCAGACTGATACACACTCGGGTTGCCAGATTGTCAACACAAATGAGCATTCGATCCAGCCTTAAACTGTAATAAGGACTCTAGAATACACCAGACGTGTCACTCGTATCTTTTTGAATGGGGAAAAGTGTAATGGTCAATATGGTGAATAAAGCCCCGCCTACTAGTACAGGAGCCAATCATCGATCGCTATAGGCTGGCGATTCTCTGGGGGAGGGGCTCGGACCAGACATGAGGTTCTGCAGATTTTGTGTGATTCATTACACCCCTGCTCTGCTCTATACCCGTGTGAAACTCCTTCTGGATGCAGATGACCACAGAGAGCTGAACAGAGCTTTACCCACAGTTTCTGTGCTGATCCTGATCTGTGGACATGATTATACACGTTACTATGGAGACATGTTAATACGCTCCTGTCAATCAATTCTGTGGGCGGGGAAACCGCACTCCTACGCAGCGGTCGGCCTCAATCACTGGGTTTTGGATCTCAATAAAGACCAGGCCCGTAGCCAGCCTGTGGAAAGGGGTGGTTCTTTTTTCTCAAAAAGTGGACCTTTTTGCAATTATACGCCTGTTTCTATTTAACTATGAGATTTAAATACTGCATTTAGTGACATTTTAAGCTTTTTTTGTTGCTGGATTAGCTAGTCAGATGTCATCATCAGCACACTTTTTGATGTACTAAAAATATTTCCTAAATATTTGCAAAAAAATAAAAATTAAAACAAGACAAATTTTTAAAATACAAATTTATTACATCATATATCATTAGGGGAAAAACAGGTCACAATTTGGCCATTTCCATAAAAAAACAATAATTAAAACAATAATAATAATAATAATAATAACAAAAGAATAATAATGATTTCTTCTGAATTTTTCTAGCCTCTTTGGTTAAAAAAAAAAGTACATTTGAAAATTCCTGGATATCAACAATAGCCAAAATATATTCAAATTAATGTAATATGGTCCGCTTCTGCTGCTTCACACCTTTTTATTGCTCATTTTTTATTTCTGGAATAAAGTCCAAGATTTAGAATAAAAGTTACCTGCAAATGTTTTCTCTGTTTAAAAACAATACAGTAGTGAAAGAAGACTTCTCCTACATCACATTATAGTCACATCCACAAAACAAAATGTGTGCTGACTGTACCAAATTCTAAACAATTTTTCATTGATCTAAAAAATGTTTATGATTCCCTGACTTCTATACAGGGTAATACCAAAGCTATTAAGACGTTCCACTGCTAAAACAATACTTAATATACTTGATTAATTGTTGTTGTTTATTCCCTTATACTGTTTTATATGTAATTCTGTACTCCCTGTTTAATCATTAAAAATAAAAAAAGACCTCTGACGGCTGAGGACTCCGCTTGCATTAAAGCCTTCGTCAGACAGTTATTTAAAAAAAATAATGGTGAAAATAGAGAAAGGGAGGTCATGTACTGGACAAGTCAATAAATATACAGGGCGTCCCGGCTAATGCGGCCAGTTAGCCTAGAACCTCATGGATAGGGACAGATTTCCATCTGTTAGGATGTAAGTAACGTTAGCCTTCCCCTGTTTGGTAGTCTGTTTGAACATATGTTCAATATTTTGCGATAATGACGCCGCTGCCTGCCTTTTCTGCCTCTCTTGCTCTTTTTGACCCATAGTGTTACTCAGTATGGACGTCGCATCACAGATTCAAATGTTACTCAGTGGGTTATGTCACGGGACTCGCGTCACATTATTGTGGCTTTGAGGCTTCATGGGATTCAATTACTGGCCAGAGTTATTTAAAATGACACTTTATTACAATAAATATTAAATATAAATATGTTATATAAAATTAAACTACATAAATTAATTAAAAAGACAAATTCTGGACCTTTCGGCCGTGGGGGAACCCCCCTGGCTACGGGCATGAAGACACTTGTGTTTCTGTCACTCCAGCATGTCCAGGGTTGGGTACCTCTGTAACCGGTATGCACCGGACAGAATCCGCATATGAGTTTCAGTGCCTAATGTTGTGCTGCTGGTGCTGCGGCCAGGACATAAGAAGCATCAGGGGGTGAATCAGAGCACAGATGGTACGCGGTGTGTCACAACATCTTTGAGGCGTACAGACACCATCGGCGATGTTAGGCGGTTCAGTGTGCGAGTTCAGAGTACGATGTTCAGGCAGCGCTTTGGCACCAGTACCATTTTAAAAGTGTTAGGCTATCGGTTTAGCACCGCTAACCAAATAACCCCAAATGATACCCAACCATTGTGGTGTGTGTGTGTGTGTGTGTGTGTGTGTGTGTGTGTGTGTGTATACTGCAGAACCTGAAGCGTGTAGCAGAGGTGTGGATGGACGAGTATGCGGAGTTCCTGTACCAGCGGCGTCCGGAGTACCGGCACCTGTCGGCAGGTGATGTGTCCCAGCAGAAGGAGCTGCGCAGCCGGCTGCACTGCAGGAGCTTCCGCTGGTTCATGGAGGAGGTGGCCTGGGACCTGCCCAAACACTACCCACCTGTGGAGCCTCCAGCGGCCGCATGGGGAGAGGTGTGTGTGTGTGTGTGTGTGTTGCAGTAATGTGTGCTCCAGTCCCGCTGTAGCCCTCTGTGTGTAAATCACAGAAAACACACCTGAACACTGCTGATGTGGAGCTGATGTGTGTGTGTGTGTGTTCCAGCTGCGTAACGTGGGCACTGGGCTGTGTGTGGAGAGTAAACACTTCTCCTCTGGGTCCCCGATCCGCCTGGAGCCGTGCTTGAGGAGCCGCGGAGAGCCCAGCTGGAGCCACGGGCAGGTGAGACGCGCACCACTAACACCAGAGATGCTAATATCGCTGACACTAGCACTGCTAATACAGCTAAGAGCAGAGACACGTGAGAGCTCCTCGTCCTCCACACACACACACACACACACACACACAGCGCAGAAAACACAAAAACATCCTCAAACACTCGCTCTCTCTTTGTGTGTGTGTGCACAGGTGTTCACCTTCGGCTGGCGGCAGGACATCCGCGTGGGAGACCCCCTGCACACTAAGAAGGTCTGCTTTGACGCGGTGTCACACAGCAGCCCCGTCACACTGTACGACTGCCACGGAATGAAGGGGAACCAGCTGTGGGCATACAGGAAGGTGAATCTCACACACACACACACACACACACACACACACACACACACACACACACACACACACAGGTGTTGTAGAGTGAGACTGAAGCTGTGCTCAGTGTAGTGTTGTAGCTGCTCTGTCTGCATGTCTCCTCCTGCTCTTCACTGATCTTCAGTCCAGCAGTAGAGCAGAGTGTGAAGCTTCATCAGCAGAGGAACAGCTCAGTTCTGCTCCAATACTGCACACAACACAACATTATGGAGACACAGCAGAGTTCAGAAGAGGACAGAGTGTGTGTGTGTGTGTGTCTGTGTGATGATGAAGAGCCGCGGTGTCCAGAGTAATGTCAGCAAACCACCAAGAAGAAGAAGCACATCCAGCAGGAGGAGCTGTGGAGGCCAGAGGAAGCTGTCTGGAAGAGACGTCCGGCTGCCCTTCCACTGTGTTTCCCACATCCGGGAGTTACGGTGTGGAGAAGCCCCACAGAAGCGGCCCACCCAGAGTCAAGCATGGGGGGTCACTGAAGGGTTGGCCTCAATATCATGGCGTTACCTAAGCCCAATACTGGTGCTAGATGGGCGCTGGGTCACTGCCAAGGACTACCCAACCATTCTGGAGGAGCATGTGGCCCAATGGGTCAATCACTGTATCCTGAGGGCGGTGGTGTGTATCAGGAGGATAATGCAGCAACACACACAGCAGGACTGGAGACAGAGCGGTCTGATGAACATGACAGTGAAGCTGAACATCTCTCATGGCCTGCACAGTACCCAGACTAAACATTATTGAGCACGTTGGGCTGTTTTGGAGGAGTGAGTCAGGAAAGGTTTCCCTCCACCAGCATCAGTAGTGACCTGAACACTATTCTGAAGAAGAACAGCTCAGAATCCCTCTGGACACTGTGCAGGACTCCTGTCTGTCATCAGACCTTC
>CAIGQS010000057.1:94387-99387 GCA_903798195.1 Danio kyathit
AGAGCCGGCTCGACCAGAAGTCAGACGGCAGCAAACAGGTGGAATAACCCATCGTCAGGAGCACAGGACCTGAGTGAAAGCATGCAGAGACGCTCGTGCCTGCCGATGCTGCTGCGGTGTGTGTTGTCCAGAAGAGCCGCATGCTTCAGCTTCTCTGCCAGATCTTCTGTTGTTTAGCGTGGTTGTTCTTCTGCTGTGGTGGAGCGCTGTACTCCTGCTCCACTCAGAGTCTGCTGTTACTCTCCCTCTTCTCTTTCTTTAATACTTTGACTAAATACAGTTAATGTGGCACTACTCCAGTCTTCCTCCATCATTATCATCATCATCATCATCATCATCATGGTCCTGTGCTGGAGATGTGTGTCTGGTTGATGAAGGTACAGACCTACACCAGTAAATCATCCCTTAAACACACAAGCGTCTGGGTTCAGCCTCTAGCGTATATTAATATTAGGGCTGCGTGATGTTGGAGACTGACACTGCAGTCTGTAGTTTTCCTGTGATTATATATCATAATATAAACGTAATGTTGAATTTAATGATGACTCTGTGGAGATCATTCATAATTGGACATCGGTTGTGCTGATTCTGTGGGGCAGTGAGCGTCTATATTAAATATAAAGAAATAATTAAGAAAATATAGAGAAGTTAATTAAGGCAGAACAGAACACAGATGAGTGGAAATGAAGAGCGCTTCATGGTTTTGGCTGAGTCTAACAGCAGTGCAATGATCACCTGTATAGTACCCCTGTGTAGTCCTCATTATATTCAGAATTAAACACAATCAATCTTTGCTAAAATGACACACTTGAATGTCTCGTGTCCTCATGGCTTAGCTGAACATGAGGACTGCAGAATTAACCCTCATTCACTCTAGCAGCGACTTTTGCAAACGCAGGGGTGTGCAGGTCTATACAGCACGAATACAACCGGCCTCTGAGCGAGCTGAGAGGGTCACATGAGCTCTACTGGTGCTCCTATTGGCTGTCGCTCAAGAAAGTCGCTCTTCATTTGCATAAAGTTGAACGATTCTCAACTTTGGCATTCAACACGGCCACCTGGTGTCCAATGGTCGCTTTCGCTGGTGTAGAGGGAGGTCGCTGCGAGCCGCTTGTAGTGTGAATGAGGCTTCACTCGATGTGATCTCCATGCTGAAGTCATCTACTGTGCAGCTCTAACATTAATCATGAAGCTTCTCTATTAGTGTGTAGATGCTCAGATCTGCTGTGGAGAAACAGACGGATCAGGCAGATGAAGGAGAGCTGTGTCTCTGATCAGCACTTAAATACATCACACATTCAGGAAACTTATTCATTAATGTGTGTGTGCGGGTGTTACCCTGATCATCTGATCTGACTGATGCTGTGGATAATGCAGTTGTCTGTGTGTTGTTACTGCTCAACAGTGCAGAGGGGGAAGCCCACGTGAACGCAGAGTTTCATCAGCAGAAGAGTGTGTTTAGCCGGTCAGATCACAGGATTTTATTGTCGGTTATGACTATAACCGGGCCAGACCACACTTTCACTCACGATCAGTCATCCTGTGACGTTTATGGGGAGCGTTATTTCCCAAAGCAGACACTATTACACAAGTGCTGCTCTAACAATATTTCTCATCTCAATTTCAATATTTTGATCTTATTTCATTCTCAGTAAACACTGATGCTTGCTGACCACTAATAACTACATTCTTTAAGGCAGGGGGGTCCACACTCGGTCCTGGAGAGTTTAGCTCCAACCCTAATCAAACACGCCTGAAGCAGCTGATCAAGCTCTTACTAGATATACTAGAAACCTCCTGCAGGTGTGTTGAAGTTGGAGCTAAACTCAGCAGGACAGCTGCCCTCCAGGACTGAGTTTGGACACGCCTGATTTAAGGACATTCGTTACGACTTGGACAGGATCGAACTCATGGTTCTGTTTTAATATTAAGATATCTTCTTTGAAATCTAAACGTATATGTTTCTGCCAGGGCTGCTTATTAAACACTCCCTCACCTAAATGTGCTGCGAGTGAGACAGAGAAAGTGAAAGCACATCAGCACTGAGGAAAATCAGATGCTCATGACGTAATCTTTAAAATATTGACATATTAAAACATTAGCACATATATGACAGAGTTCTGTGATACAACAATCACAGTGGAGCATTAATGAAATCCTTATTTCCCTCAGAGCGATACAGATCATCCACCTGTATAGTGGAGGAGCACAAACAATCATATAATTCCTATATTTTTCTTGGAAAAAAATCTTTTTGAAATTAGTTTCGTTTTCTGTAATGTTCATCTTAATTTTAATGTGTCTGTTGTTGGTCAGTTATCGATAAACAACAATAATAAATAACATCTGAGGTGAAGCGCTTCAAAACCAGTCCGCTACATGCACCAAAACACGAGTTGCTGTTAGATTGTGTTGCCTTATTATTGAAATGGTAATCTATTCTAATAAGATTAAAGTGTAATATTGACTGTGTCAGAGACGCCGATATTAAAGTGTTTTCACTGTTAATGACACACCTGAATAAGCAGGAGATGCTTCTTCAGTGTATTCTCAGCACTGAACATGTCCCCAGATTACCTCAGAAGAACAGACTCTGCTGAAGGCTGAGAGAACTCAGACACTGGTTGTGAGGTGGAGATGTCTGCATGTGTGTGCCGGTCTGTCACATAAAACACTTTAATATTTTAGAAAAGGTAGTGAAAGTTTGCATAATTATTGACTGATCTTATACACCTGTGACCCACTCATGAGGAAGTCTGCAGCCTATTGATCACCTGACCGGCGCATTAACGGCAGCACCTGCTGATATAACTGAAATGATGAGCTCCTGCCCAGAGTCACACACGAGACGGAGCTCATCATGAAGAACCAGAGAAGACTGAAACATGCTAGACTTCCTGCGCTGGTGTGGTGAGGCGTCGCAGGCTTGGTATCGGCAGTCGTGAACTATGCCACATTACACCAGAAGAAACCATTGTTGATTACGTATCCCCACGACACTACGCCAAGGAAATCCTGCCAAAATCCTGTGGTCTGACCCAGGCTTAAATGTGCTGTGATTCTGTCCTTAAATGATCATCTAATTTAAGTACCAAAGATAAAGCATCAGTGTGGGCGACAGTGGAGCAGTGGGTAGCACCATCACCTCAGCAAGAAGGTCGCTGGTTTGAGCCTTGGCTGGGTCAGTTGGTGTTTCTGTGTGGAGTTTGCATGTTCTCCCCGTGTTGGTGTGGGTTTCCTCGGGTGCTCCAGTTTCCCCCACAGTCCAAACACATGCGCTATAGGGGGATTGATCAACTAAACTGGCCGTAGTGTGTGTGTGTTTCCCAGCACTGGGTTGCAGCTGAAAGGGCATCCGCTGTGTAAAACATATGCTGGATTAGTTGGCAGTTCATTCCGCTGTGGCGACCCCTGATGAATAAAGGGACTAAGCTGAAGGAAATTGAATGATTGATAATGTCAGAGTTTGTAAACAGGAATAACCCTCCCATCAGTGTGTGTGTGTGTGCGCGTGCGTGTGTGTGTGTGTGTGTGCGTGCGTGTGTTGCTCTGCTTATTGAGCTAATCCAGCTTCAGAGCATCGGTTGTGATTTGCTGACCAGCTGCTGATGGAGCCGATTCACTGCTGAGTACACCACTGAAGAGCTGCTCAACAATAGCACACACACACACACACACACACTGATGCGCATTCACAGGTCTGCAGTTCACAGTGTTTGTGTGTTCAGCATTCAGAAACACACACTCTTCATCTATAATATAGTTCACCAACACCATAAATCAGATCACAGTCGCTGCTCCGTCAGTATATGTACGTGTGTGTGTGTGTGTGTGTGTGTGTACAGTGGTGCAGAAACATCAGTGATGACAGCAGACAAAGAGGAGGAGAAGAGCTGTGAACAGGAGAAACACAACTGAAGCCGTGTTCACACACATACGGGTGTTTTCTAAAGAATCTTCATTTAAAGGAGACACACTGACGCTTCTCTACGCGCTGTAAATGGGTCTCTGCTGTGTCTAGGGTGTGTGTGTGTGTGAGTTTGAGCTGAGAATATCACACACTCTAATGTTCTCCAGCTCTCTGAAACTGACCCTTTCAGGCTTTTGTTGTTTTGGTGACTGTCGCTTTAAACAGTCCTCACGCTCATGGACAACAGGCAAATCAGAACACACAGCAGACTGTTGCGTGACTCAGGCCACGCCCTCATCATTTGCATGTTTCCCATCATGCAGAGCTGATGATCAGAATCCTGAAGGTGTCAGCGCTGCCCAATCTGAACACAAACAGCAGAAAACCACACAATGTGTGTGCAGACTCAGAAGAGATGTGCTGTGATGAGGTGTGCTTCTCGTCCAGTGTGTGTCTGTGTGTTTAAAATTTCTCTGCGAGTGAACACGGGTGTGTTTATGTGTGCTGTTGTGTTGATATTCTCCTGTCTGACCTCCTGAATGAGAAACGAATCACTTCAAAGAAGGCGGAGCTCCAGGACACGCCCACTGATCACATAATCTCAGCAGACCAATGGCAGCTCAGAGGTGTTCAAGAGCCAAAACACACTCCACCAATCAGTGGCTTCAGTGAGCTGTTCAGCAAACTCGGTGTTGAGTGGAGTTTGATCAAACTGACTTCATCTGAGTTAATCCAAACACTGAACTAACTGACCAATCACTAACCTGAGGGAGTGTGTGTGTGTGTGTGTGTGTGTGTGTGTGTGTGTGTGTGTGTGTGTGTGTGTGTGTCAAAATACAATGTTTATTTTGCAAACTCACATTCTTATGGTGAATAATTAATCAGCTAACCCATAGGAAAACAGGTATCCTACAGTCGCTATGGTAACAACTACAGTAATCTGCTGTGGTGATTCTACAGTCGCTATGGTAACAACTACAGTAATCTGCTGTGGTGATTCTACAGTTGCTATGGTAACACAAAAACTAGTACTATAAATATTGCCCAGTGCTGTAGTTTCCCGCAGCTGTAGTGTTCATTATACTATAAT
>CAIGQS010000057.1:104387-151887 GCA_903798195.1 Danio kyathit
GAACATGAGTGTGACCCTTTGCTGTGTGTGTAGGTGGGCGACTTCGGGGACACAAACAACTGGCCGACCCCTGGAGAGATCGCCACTAAAGAGGTGCAGGTGAGTGTGTGTAAGACGCAGACACACACGCACACACACACACACACACACAGAGACGTGCTGCAGTGTTAATGTGCTGGTCTGACAGGGGCTGAAGAAGCCGACGGTGAAGCGAGAGCCCAAAGGGAAGCGGGAGAGTGAAGAGAGCAAAGAGAACCTGAAGAGCAAATCAGACGACTCCGGAGAAGACAAGAACACTGACGAGGAGTCTCAGAGGAACAGCCACAGGAGGAGAGGTGTGTGTGCGTGCGTGCGTGCGTGCGTGCGTGTGTGTAAATGAGTGTAAGGGTGTACTCACACTAGGCACAGTTGTCCTGAACCGTGCTGGAGTGTGTGTGTCCGCGCTCCCCCTCAGCTGCAGCACTCCTCCGCCAGTGCTGTGTTCAGGGTATCCTCAGCTCAGCTCAGCTCAGTGGACTCTGCTGTAGCATGAGTAAAGCTGCTGTGTACTGCACTGCTTTAGTGAGTTGAGTTGTTCTCTGATGTCTGCAGAGCAGGGTTATGGCTTCAGTGAGTTCAGAAATCTCCAGAAACGCTTCTATAAGCTCATTTATTTCTCCATAAAATACTAGAATCAGCAGCTCCATGATGGACCAGATATGGCTTCTGTCCTGAATATTAATGAGCTCTGCTCTGATGCGCCGCTCACACACACACACACACACACACACACACACACACACACACACACACACACAGCATAATTGACGCTGAACACAGACAAATATAAGCCTGTCAGAGTAGCATTAGCCTATTAGCTCGGCAGGTCTGTTGTGGATAAAGGCTGATATGTAAATGAGCTTCACAGGTCAGTGATGGAGATGTGTGGTGTCGTATTTTGAAGCTGTAATGTCCGGATGAATGACCTAAAGTAGGCATACATGCAAATGTGGAGGGCGTGGCCTGTGAGTCTCATCACAGTTTGTTGTGTCCTCTGATTGGCCTGTTGCCCACCGGGGTGTCACACTCAAGGGATTTACATGAGCGTGAGGAAACGGTGGTGTGTGAGGCTCACGCTGTGGCCATCTCCACACACTGATCTCTGATTACTCTGCTGTGCACAGGTATAGCCAGATTTACTGTATAGGACACCTCTAATCAATCCATATCCAGCATCCTCTAGAGTGACGGCGCGTCTTCAGTTTCGGGCTCAGGTGTGCTCTGCACTCACACTACAGGCGTACCGCGCCAAAGCCTAAGTGAACAGTGCTCTGGCACACCTCTGCCAACCGGGCCAGGGCCGGCCTACTGAACCACACCTGAGCCCGATTCAGAGCACTCACTAACCAGGAAACGCACCGGGCACGGTTCAGATAGCCTAGTGTGAGTACACCCTTAGAGGAACAGCTGGAGGAGGAGAGGTGTGTGTGTGAATGATCTAGTGCTGTGTGTGTGTACACAGTGTTTTGATGATTATAGTGTGTGTGTAGGTAATAAGCAGCGCTGGGTTCCTCTGATGATCGAGGTGAAGGCTGAGGGTCCCCGCGAGCGCTCGGCCTCCAGGAACAACACTCGCCCGTATGACGCTCACAGAGGCACACACAGCAGGAACGGCCTCAGAGGTGCACACAAACACACACACACACACACAAACACACACACACACACACACACACACACACACACACACACACACACACATTTTGACTCTTACACTCTCACTAACACACACACACACACACACACACACTCACTCGCTCACACACACATACACACACACATTCTTATGGCTCATTTTCGTGGTTCGGTATGGGTCACCTTCTTTAGGCTTGTGTCTCCACTGCCAAAAGGGTGCCAATGGTGTGTGTGGTGTACGACAGAAGGTGTACGGGTCGCTCGCAGATTATATGAGCAGCACAGAGGCTTTACACGCATCAACACTGTATAAATGTTCATCACTAACCTTTCATCAACATGATTATAACTGCAGATCAGTGACAGTGTGAATGGCCAACTGTATCATCTGATTATATCAAATAAATAAATGAATGAACATATATGAGCACACACAGACCCTGAAGCAGGTCACACACCAGAAGGGGGGGGGGGGGGGGGATAATTACGTCATACGCTAATTTGCATATTACTGACGTCATCGCGTTCTACCATTTCTGTTTGTTTAACAGCCTAAGGTAAATAAATGGGGTATTTTATATTCGCACTACGCTTTATGTAAGCTTGTCAATTTAACTCAATGTATTGCTGTTTGAATACAGTATATCATTATAGATGAGTAGTGAATTTGCAGTAATCTCTCAGACGTAATATACTCAGACAAGTTCTGAAACTTTCCCTTAAAACATCTCTGATTGTGCAACAAGAATAAACGGTCAAATTAAATTGTTAAAATAAAGGAGAAGCAGATCGGGTTGACTCTACAAGGGAAATACCTTCACACTGCCACCTGTTCTAAATCATTTGCCGTCGGTACGCTGAGAGGTGCTCTGCTTTCAGGCTGCAGGGGAGGCTCATTGAGAAGAGTAGGGACGTAATGGACAAACAACAGCCTATAAAAATCGCCAGTAACACACAAAAAAGTCGCTAGATTTGTCGCTAGTCGCTTTTATGAAAATGTGTCGCTAAGTTGGCAACACTGGCGCAAACTGAAGAGCGGGGAGCGGGAGGGGTGTGAGATTTAGGGAGATGGGGGCGCGCGAACTGTAGCGCGCGACCGTCACCGGAAGAGCACAAGCGGCAAGTTTCAGCCCGGACTGTACCAAAATGCTGAGGGGCGGGGGAATTCCGGGAGTTTACTGGGAGACAGACCAATACGGGAGACGAGTCTGAAATACGGGAGACTCCCGGGAAAAACGGGAGTGTTGGCAGGTATGCTACACACAGCAGACATTTAGTCCTTATTTGGGTTCAAAAACAACAGGAAATACAGCAGAGCTCTCATCTGTGGGTATTGTTCAGCAGCACATGTATTATCATCATCAGCTCAACAAGTTTGTTATTTCCAATGTAGACGTGCGGCGAGTGATTGCGAGAAAGTGAAGCCGCTCACACTTTAGACGGGCTCATAAACAACAACAGGACGCAGCAGATTCTGCTCCTCTTGTCTTTGTGGCTGTTCATCAAGACGATGATGAGGTTTGTCTGAGCTCGGGTCGACCATGGCTTATTATACGTGTATATTATTACGCTGTAATGTCTCGGCTGTGTGTTTAAAAATGCAGATTCCGTTGTTTTCATTCTCCCGCTTGTGTGCGCTAGTGACGTATCTCTGTAAACCAATAGCTTTCAGCTGCGCGTCTGGCTCCGCCTTCTGGTACCCTTTTGTTGTGCTGGTGCCCTTTGCAAAGTATACCCAAAAAGGGGCAGGGTCCGGTTCGCTTTATGGTACCTTTTGACAGCTAGGGCTGGGTGATGAAATCGGTACTGATATTTATTTATATCGATAATAAAAAGATTCGCTATGAGGTTTCAGTATGAAGCGCTGTAGTTTTATTAAATGTGGCCGCTGAGCGCGCCAATAAGCTTAGGCTGTCAGTTTGTCATTTTCAGTGGAGGCACGTGACTTGCACACACTCATATGGGAGCCACGCGCACATGTTGTGCAAGCATGTGATGTGCACGCATTTTCCAGAGGACCTAGATAAAAAACATCTGAACGTTTCTGAATGCCGCGAGCGCACTGCCATTCATGTCAGTACAGCTTCAGTAATGACAGCAGACTAATGACACACACAGCGCACCCAAACACTGCAGCGCCCTTTACTGATCTCCATAAACATGGATCAGAGCTGCAGCAATGTTTGTCTTCCTCTGAGGAAACGGTTTATGGGCGTCTAGTTACGAGAGACACCAGGCGAGCGCGATGATGAAGGAATCCACATGCTCGCGCTGGTCACTGCAGGTCAGAATAACAACACGCGCTGAAGGTGAGCGCCGTGGAGCAGCAGTGAGGAGACTGTAAATAAAGGATGTCAGGATGTCGCCAGAGTGGCTTTTTGGTTTCTTTTCTTGTGCATCAGCCACCAGCACCACATCTGAAGGAGTTTTAGCACAGGGGGTGATGTAGTCATCTGTAATGTTCAGTGTGTGTCTGAGTAATGACGGCTGGCTCCTTTACTTTAAGCTCAGGTTTGATATTCATCATTAGTGTTGTTGACCGAGTTTGAGCTTTACTGGATCATTATTATTCACACTTTACCTTCACCTTTAGCACACTTTCACACTTTATTGATCAGGTTTAAGGGTCTCTTCAACACTTCTGCTTATTTTATCATGTAGAGATCAGATATAAAGTTTAAAGATTTTAGTTTTTGACTATTAGCACTATTGGCCTCAGTAATGCTGGTAAATTAAATAAAGTGGTTAAATGCTGATATTCCTAAATCTATTGTTAAAATGTTCAATAATTATCGAAGGATATGAAGCATGATATCCTGATCATTTATTTTGCAATATTGCTCAGCCCTAGTGGAAACAGCCATAAAAGAGGACCGACCCGTACCGTACCGTACTGTACCACTGTGGAAATGGGCCACAACTTACTCACACTCAGCCCCGCCCAGATCTCCTCCTCCTCCTCCAATCGTGTGCTGCAGCAGTGTGTAAGCCCCTCCTCTGTGTGTTTGTCTCCTCAGACTGGCCGAGCGAGCGCTTCGAGCAGGAGCTGAAGGACGACCATGACGAGGTGTCGAGTGTGAAGAGCGACGGAGCGCCGTACAGGGCCGGGGCCCGGGGTCGAGGGCGTGGCAGGGGGCGTGGCCGGGGCCGGGGTCGAGGCAGGGGTATGACTCTGTGTGTGTGTGTGTGTGTGTGTGTGTGTTTACTGATCTGTGTGTTGTGTGTTGTTTACTGATCAGAGTGTGTGTGTTGTGTGTGTCAGGTCATTATGACTACTACAGCTATAAGGGCAGCGAGGGGAAGGACGGCGCGTACGCACAGAAGTTCGGCAGCTCAATGACCTACTACTACGACAACATGAGCAGCGCCGAGCTGTACTCTGTGGACCAGGACCTGCTGAAGGACTACATCAAGAGGCAGATGTGAGTGTGTGTGTGTGTGCGCATTTACTGACCTGTTAGATTCAGGCAGGATTGTGAACGTGTGTTAGAGAGCTTGTGATGATGATGTGTGTGTGCGCACGCTCAGACACAGAATACACACATGATGAGGTCACATTAAGTGCTGTTGAACACGTGCGCTCCACTACACAGACATGAGTCCGGCAGCTGTCACTCACAGCAGTTGCCATGGTTACCACTCCTGTTTGGGGGAAGCACATCTGTTTAAACTGAACACAACTGACCGGGACTACTGCACAGCCTCCAGCCAATCAGAGTCCAGCGTTGGGTCTGCAGTGGGTCAGTGCTGAGATAAACACGTCTGCAGAGTACACACACACACACACACACCGCCGCGCACGGGTCCTGTAGATTGTGTGTAGTGGAGTACAAGTGTGTATAAGAGAGCTGATAATGGTGTGTGTGTGTGTGTGTGTGTGTGTGTGTGTGTGTGTGTGTGTGTGTGTGTGTCCGCAGTGAGTACTACTTCAGCGTGGACAACCTGGAGCGGGACTTTTTCCTGCGCAGGAAGATGGATGAGGAGGGCTTCCTGCCGGTGTCTCTGATCGCCAGCTTCCACCGTGTGCAGGCGCTGACCACCGACGTCAGCCTCATCCTGCAGGTCACACACTCTCTCTGCACACGCATCTGAAGGTGTGTGTGTGCTGTCTGTAACTCCTGTGTGTGTGTGTGTGCAGGCGCTGAAGGACAGTAAGGTGGTGGACATCATTGATATGAAGATGCGCTGTAAGGAGGAACCGCAGAAGTGGCCGCTGCCGGACCTGTGTCTGCCGGATCAGGCCCAGACCGACTTTGCCCAGTTCATCCACTGCCCAGAGTTCATCCCGCGCCGCCTGCCGGCCTCGCCCGCGGGCACGCCCCGCTCTGGCACGCCCCGCTCCTCCACCCCACACCAGGAGCTCTGCAACCTGAAGATGATGCCCAAGGGTCTGTCCGCCAGCCTGCCCGACCTGGACTCTGAGTGCTGGATAGAGGTCAAGAAGAGGCCACGGCCCTCGCCAGCACGGCCCAAGGTCAACACACACACACACACACACACACAGAGAAGACCGTAAAGCAGTGTATGTTTAATATGAGGATATTTACATTTAATATGTTAATAAGTCAGATTGATCTTTTCTGTGTGTATTTAAAATAAAGTAGGGCTGTATTGTGGGCTGAAACTGGTTTGTTGATGAGTGCAGCACCATGCTGTAGAGGGTTACATATAACTGAAGATGACCAGAATACAATGGTGTCCGGTGTTTCCACTGTGGCATGTGTACTGAAGTGGTGGTGTGTGTGTGTGTGTGTGCTGCAGAAGGAGGACGTGCGCTGTGTGCTGCAGATGGGCCCGGCGTCTGCAGAGGAGCAGGAGGAGCCGGAGGAGCTGGACTTCATGTTTGATGAGGAGATGCAGCAGATGGACGGCCGCAGAAACACCTTCACCGATTGGTCGGACGAGGACTCGGACTGCGAGATCGATGACCGAGACGTCAACAAGATCCTGATCGTGACGCAGACGCCGCCGTACCTGCGCAAACACCCCGGCGGAGACCGCACCGGACACCACACCTCACGCTCCAAACTCAGCAGCGAGCTGGTCAAGATCATCAACGACGGGCTCTTCTACTACGAGCAGGACCTGTGGGACGACAGCGGCGAGCCCGAGTACGCTATCATAAAGGTGAGAGTGTGTGTGTGTGTGTGTGTGTGTGTGTGTGTGTGTGTGTGTGTGTGTGTCACATACGAGCCCGTATATTTCACTGCAGACAATATGAACACAATATTTCACGTTCTGTCTGCTCAGCTTCACTCATGTGTAAATCTCCATCCTCTCCTGTCATTCAGAGCTCAACACACTCCAGAAACAGAACAGGAGCAGGTTAGGGCAGTGATCAGGTCAACTGCTGAATAATGATGTGATGTCCACAGGTGACTGTGATTATAAAGGTCTAGTCCTTTAGGAGCAGAGATGGGCCGAGGATCACCAGTTTGACCACAATTACGAGAGGAAATGACTGAGCTGTGTGAACACAATGTTCCTCAGAGAAAGAGAGGAAGACATGTGGATATTTCACCTTCATCAGTGCAGAACATCATTAAAGATTGAAGGAGTCTGGAGGAGTTTCAGTGTAAAGGACAAGAGCGCAAGCCTAAGCTGAACAACCGTGACCTCCGAGCCCTCAGGGGGCGCTGCATCAAGAATCCTCATTCATCTATAAGCCAGATCAGCACATGGGCTCAGGACTACTGCGGTAAACCTTTGTCAAGTACCACAATACAGAGGTACATCCACAAACGCCAGTCAAAACTGTACTGTGCCAAAAGGAAGCCCTATGTTAACAGTGTCCTGAAGCACTTCTCTGGGCTCGGAGGCATCTGGGATGGAGCATCACACAGTGGAGACGTGTACTGTGCTCAGGTGAAGCAGTGTTTCAGGTGTTTTGGGGAGAAATGGACGCCGTGTGCTCCAGACTGTTACTAGCAACACGTCCAGACGTCAGGCTCTGTCAGGCTCTGTCATGGTCTGGGGTTGTGTCGGTGCCCTTGGCTAAGGTAACCTGCCCTTCTGTGATGCTCCATTAATGCTGAACAGCACAGAGAGATTCTGGAGCTCAATATGCTGCCTTCTTCTCCAGAGACGCCCTGCAGAGTTCAACAAGACGATGCTGAACCACATTCAGCTCACATTACAGAGTCCTGCTGCAGAGGAAGAGGAGACACACACTGGACTGGCCTGCCTGCACTCCTGACCTGTCTCCAATAGAGAATGTGTGGCGCATTCTGAAGCTCAGAACTTGACAATGAAGACCCCGAACTGTAGCCCACCGTAAGACTTGTTAGCAGGAGGAATGGGACAGAGTTACACCTGGAGCACTTCATCACTCGCTGTCTTCAGGCCCGAAACGTCTTTATTAAAAGTGTTTATTTTAAAACAGACACTATAAATGATGAGGAACACATTAAGTGATGTCTGAGTACATTTACAAATGTGTATATATACATGCATGTGCACATAATATTAGACTAGATACTCTTCAGGACACTTGTGTTCAGCTTAGTGTCAGGTAAAGGCTCGATTGTGTTCATTAGGCGAGTGATTGGACCGCAGTGTTTGTTCAGTAGATGATCAGTGAAGTATTCTCCTGAAGGCACACCTCACCCAGCAGTGTCCGCTTACTCCCCCTGTCCTGCTGTTGAACACAGAGGAGGATAGTGTGAAGAAAGCTGTAGAGCCGTGACCACCGACTCTAACAGGAGGAGAACAAACACTATGGCTACTGGTTTCCAGCATTTCTCCAAATCTCCTCTGTGTTGAGCAGATCAGGAGTGTTGAGCAGAGGAGGATTAATGTAAGAGGACAATAACACTGAGCACAGACCCTCAACACATGACTGTGTGTGTGTGTGTGTGTGTGTGTGTGTGTGTGTGTGTGTGTGTGTGTGTGTGTGTGTGTGTGTGTGTGGTTGCACCACCTGTCAGTGAAGTCGAACCCGTCCCCTGGCTGTATCTGGGAGACTCCATCACTTCAGTATTGTGTGTGTGTGTGTGTGTGTTCTGGACGCAGCAGGACTGAATGCTCGTGCGCAGTGTTTGTTGTGCTCTATTGTGTGTGCTCTTTGTGTGGTTCACGTGCAGCACTGTTAGCTGAGATGCTAGAAAAGCCAAGTAGTGTTAGCCTCACTGTTAGCTGTACTGCTAGCCTCAGTGTGAGCCTCTGCTCTGGTCTCCATGGAGGTGTGTGTCTCTCAGGTATGAGCGTCTCTGAGTACCGCAGCGGATTTCTGCTCAGTGTTTCATCTCTGTAACTTTGTGTGTGTGTTTGTCTCCTCAGCAAGAGGTGGAGAACTTTAAGAAGGTGCATCTGATCAGCAGAGAGCAGTTCGACTGTCTGACGCCTGAACCACCGGTCGACCCCAACCAGGAGGTGCCGCCGGGACCCCCACGGCCCACGCAAAGTAAGACTCGCACACTGTGTATGTGTGTGTGTGTGTGTATATATATATATATGTGTGTGTGTGTGTGTGTGTGTGTGTGTGATGTAGATTGGGTTGTTTTAGTCGTTGTGTTCTATATTTGTTCTGCCGATATACAACATTGTAATGATATCTAATATTGAGTGAGGGAGTGAGTGAGTGAGGGAGTGAGGGAGGGAGTGAGAGCTGTTCTATCATGAGTTGGTGAAGCCCTGGTGTAGTGAAGCCCCAGCTGGCCCTCTTTGGCCCAAGGTATTCAGCGGGCTTAAAAAGGCCGGCCGCTGGCCCCGAGGAAGCCCCGCTTTGGCCCTATCAGGCCTCAGAAGTGACCGTGGAAACGCGACTGGCCCTGACTCACACTCGCTTTCAGCGTGATAGTAGAAACGTGACTGCACTATCAGAGATTCTGTAGTGGTGTGTGTGTGTGTAAGCTGTGCTTGTTCTTCATCATCGCTGCACCTCCTGCTCAGTGTTTATAGTGTGTGTGTGTTCTCCCTCAGTCCCTACTGAAGCTCTGGCTAATAAGCTGTTTGGTGCCCCTGACCCGTCCTGCATGGCCCGCTCTCTGCCCACCACAGTGCCGGACTCCCCCAGCCACCGCAGCGCCCGCACACCCCGAACCCCCCGCACGCCGCGGCTTAAAGACGCCCAGACGCCGCGCTTCTACCCAGTGGTGAAGGACGGACGCCCGCTGGACGCTAAGGTACACACAGCAGGCTAACAGCGAGCACACACAGCACTTACACCACACACACACTCATGCGGCAGCTGCAGACGAGAGACACAAGCTCATCTGACGCCATCCTCACACTCGGTGACCTCTGACCTGCTAAATCAACATGTGAGTGAGACACCAGTAGAGGATCTCCCCTGAGCTTTATCCACAGCTGAGTCAGTGTCTACTCATCTTGTTTGATCCACACTCTCCACATCACCGTCCGACAGAGTCTAGCGTGCTCTAACTGTGGTGTGTGCTCCTCATCCTCCAGCCGGAGGTGTGCTCTATCTGCACAGCAACTCATGAGGAAACAGTGGTGAAGAGGTCAGAGAGTGGAGAGCCTCAGTTCATTTAATTCCATATATTAGTTTGGAGGACGCTGATGAATATATCTGCCCTTAATGCCGTAGAGTAATTTAGGTTATACATTATATATCCAAGCTGACTGTGTGCTCAAATCATAAAGAGTCCACTGCAGCTGGTGGAGATGTGGCTGTAAATAAGCTCAGATTCAGAACACACACCTTCAGGAGGACACTGCAGGACTCCATCAGGTGTGTTTGGGTCTCTGAGGTGCTGCAGGTTCAGCGGCTCCACAGACTCGGCTACAGCTCAGGCATCTTCAGACGCGGAGCCACATGCTAACATATATACAAATGCTGTGTACACCGGCCGCTGAAATCATGTGGCACCCTAGCAAACCTCCGCCAACACCACAGTGACGTCACATGTGCCCCAAACACACACACACACACACACACACACACACATACACACACACACGGCAGGCGACTGCAGGTGTACAGGATGCGTTTGTTCTCTCCTTTTCTATTGATTTTGGTTTGTTTGTTTGACTTTATTAATCCCCAAAGGGAAATTCCCGCGTCACAGCAGAGCTCTCCATGCTAAAAATAGATCAAATAAGTTACGTGTGAATAAAAACAATAATAAAACCACGTTCATACTGCACACCTTAGTTCCAGAAACAACGAGAAACGCTTGTCCATATCTAATAACTGTTACAGTTCAGCACAGTTCATCTAGTATGATTTTGGCTATATAATCTGATCACTGTTGGTGGAAATCCCTTGCTGAGTCTTTCTCTGTAACACCGGGGTTGAGTTAATCTCGCACTAAAAGAGCTTGCGCACGCTTGGACCGTGTCATAGAGGGGATGATTATCCTGGTTCATCAGACTGACTTTTCATAGTAAACCCACACACTCACTCACTGTCCTGATACCCAGAGCTGTAGGATGCTCCTCATAACAGTGTTCTCCTGGCTCTGACGGGTCTGTGCTCATCACATCACCTTCATGACATCACATTACCTGGAGCTCAAGCTGCACTGTTCCTGAGCGCTGCATCTAGTGTTTTTAGACATAAAGATGTGTGTGTGTGTGAGAACGAGAACGAGCCTTGACTGTGTTTGTGCTGTCTGTCCAGACGCCGCGCAAGAGGAAGACGCGCCACAGCTCCAACCCACCCATGGAGTGCCACGTGGGCTGGGTGATGGACTCCAGAGAACACCGCTCCCGCACCGCCTCCGTCAGGTACACACACACACCGAGCACAGCGATTATATGAAACACATTGGTGGACTCCAGAATGTCCTTCACTCATGCATTGTCAAGTGTGTGTGAGTGCGTGTGCGTGCGTTTCCTCTGCTGACAGTGTGTTGTTGTTGTTCCTCCAGCTCTAACGCCAGTCCATCGGAGGGCACGGCAGCGATGGGTAATTTCGGCTGCACTCCTCAGTCTCTGCCCAAGTTCCAGCATCCGTCACACGAGCTGCTGAAGGAGAACGGCTTCACGCAACACGTCTACCACAAATACCGCCGACGCTGCCTCAACGGTGGGTCACACACACACACACACACTCTGTTACACACGTCTGCATATAACCACACAACAGACACTAGCTGTGTTTCCACTCAAAGATGCGAAGTAAGTTTATGGGCATAACTGGATTATCACATAAGAGGCGTGCGAATAAAGCAGCGTTTCCATCCAACGAGAGAACACCCTGAACTGGAGAATGAACTGGCGCCAATGATAAGTCAAAACAGAATTATCTGCGTCAGTCTTTCCTTTATTTAATAAAGGACTTGCGCCTCAGAAGGTGATACCGACACGCAGTGAACGCGCGGTGGCGTTTGAAGGCATGAGACGCAGAGCACAGACGCTCTGGACAGTTCTGGAGCTCAATAATAATATAATAACACTGATACTGAAACGGTTACGGCGTTAAAGAATGAGCAAAACAACATTTCAGATGTTCTACAGTGTGCTCACCTCACATGATCTCTTATAACAAAATCACCTTTTTAATGCGCTTACTGGAATTTGCACAGTAAAAGTGTTTCCATAGTAGTTTATGTGCATCTTATTGAATAAAAAGTTTATCCTACTCAGTTATGTGCATGTTTATTTTTCATTTTCAGAATTTATACACATCTTGGTGTTTTTATCAACTGTTTTTTTATGCACAAATCCAAAATGAACAAAAATAGGAGGATGGGAACACAGCTACTGAATGCGCAGCTCATCAGAACACAAAATGCAGGATATACAGATTAAACAGTTACTCATCTCCACTCTAAAGAGGCGTAATGTCTGCTGAACTGTCTGTTTCATTTGGTTTAATGTGTATATTGAGAAGTTATTACCGTATGTTTGTAATTATGCAGCAAACACGTGTAGACGGCTGAATTTAGGTGTTTATTGAGTGTTTATGCACCGTGTCATATCACGCAGCTCATCTGTCTGGAGTGAAAGAACAGCAGCACACGTCATTAAACTCATCTGTGTATGCAGAGGGGGATATTACAACATGGACAGAAGTGTGCTTCCACTACAGCATCACTGACATTACCTGAAACTGAAAAGAGTCATGATTAATCAATAATACTGTAAATAAACTGCTGTAATATTGCTAGTGGATGGTGGATCAACAGAAGCATTGAATAGAGCAGACTACTGAGACTGGCCTGGACAGAGCTGAAGGAGCCAGCAGTCGTCCATGTCTGAATGTTTAAAGCTTTGGCTGTAATAAAGGAGCATATAACCCAACTCTGGAGAATTACCCAAGACCCATAATCTACTGTGTGTGTGTGTGTGTGTGTGTGTGTGTGTGTGTGTGTGTGTGTGTGTGTGTGTGTGTGTGTGTGTGTGTGTGTGTGTGTGTGTGTGTGTGTCTGTGTCCTGCAGAGCGCAAGCGTCTGGGCATCGGGCAGTCTCAGGAGATGAACACACTCTTCCGCTTCTGGTCCTTCTTCCTCAGAGATCACTTCAACAGAAAGATGTATGAGGAGTTCAGGCAGCTGTCGGTGGAGGACGGGAAGGAGGGATACAGGTTACCACACTCTCAGCTTTTCTCTTATGGTCCCTTAACTCTTAGGCTGCGTCTGAAATCACCTACTGCAGTATGCACTACACATTTCAGCTTAATTTACTACACGACCATTAGAGAAGTGTGTATCAGTGTACTTCAGATGTTCTACATCTGCTGTTTATTATGATCACGTGACCTCCTCTCTGTGTCAGTGGTGTCGCTTCACTGCATTCATGATTATGGGATAGCACACAGTCCATAAGATCATACCTGTCAACCCTCCCGTTTTTCCCGGGATTCTCCCGTATTTTACAGTTCTATCCCGCTATCATCCCGTAAAGGTATTTTCCCGTATTTCTCCCGTATTTTCAGTCTTTCTCTGAAGGGTGGCAAATAAACCTTAAGAGCAGAGCCTCCCTATACGAAACCCATACTGCCGAACCACCAGGGGCCGCCCTTTGCATTTAAATGTGAGCCTGTTCTGTGCTTTCGCTTTGTTTAGGCATGAAAACACTTTGAAATAAGTATAAGAACAGCGGGATTCCCTTTCCTTTTATTACAGGTGCCGTCTCCCCTTCATATGCAATCTTCAAAACAGTCATATAGCGGTGCACGACTATCAGCTGACGCGCTCCATAGTGATAAATAGACGCTGTTTCCCAAACAGATTCTGTACACGCGATTTGAAATGGAGCGAAAGTCTGGGTTTGGGTGCGTGTTTAAACGGACATATACACATAATTAATAATAATAATATCTAAAGATGTCGATCTTGGTGGGGGTTTTTTCAAACACAACTAATTTCATCCTAAATGAGCATAAAAAGGCAGTCGAATGCTTTCATTATAACGTTAGATGGTTGCATTTTTAAAGTGACACCTGTTATTTAATAAATAAGAGATTCATTTGTTGCTCTTTAATTAGAAGGTGTCAGTTATACAGTGAAGAAACGGCTAATGAGATTTGATAGCTTGATTTTATTTCATTATAATATTTGCTGCTAATGTATACTATTTATTTTTTCTTTTGTAAATAATAATAATAATAAAACATATTACTGACCATTTAACTGTTTATTTATAACTAAACAGCTCCAAATCAACATATTTAGTAATTTGGGGATTTTTTTGGGGGGGTTGATCTCTTATGGTGGGCATATCCCTTATTTTCACATCCCAATGTTGACAGGTATGCATTAGATGTGCACTTCAGAATCTCACCAAGAGCAGCAGTAGATCATCCAGGCACTTCTCGCATACTGTTTCCAACATCCCACCTGAGATAAGTGTGTAGTTTCAGACACCGCCTTCATTCCTCTGCACAGCTCAGTTTTAATTAGAGCAGAAGGGCTCATTGGTTAAGCTGTGGCGTTAGATGAGGCATGAGCTGAATAAATGTGTTACCCTGAGGCTGGTGTTTTCCAGAAGCGTGGATGATGTTGTCTGTGTTCCTCAGGTACGGGCTGGAGTGTCTCTTCAGGTTTTACAGCTACGGTCTGGAGAGGAAGTTCAGGCCGGACATCTTCAAGGATTTCCAAGAGGAGACAGTCAAAGACTACGAAGCAGGTGTGTGTGTGTGTGTGTGTGTGTGTGTGTGTGTGTGTGTGTGTGTGTGTGTGTGTGTGTGTGTGTGTGTGTGTGTGTGTGTGTGTGTGTGTGTGTGTGTGTGTGTGTGTGTGTGTGTGTGTGTGTGTGTGCGCGCTGAACCAGGGGCTATTCATCATCCAGCGCTCTGTGGAGCTGATGTTTGTCTCTCCTTCACCCTCAGGTCAGCTATACGGACTGGAGAAGTTCTGGGCGTTTCTCAAATACTCTAAAACCAAGAACATGGAGATCGAGCCCAAACTGCAGGAGCATCTGAGCAAGTTCAGGCGTCTGGAGGACTTCAGAGTGGACGTAAGCACACCTTCACCTGCGCTCCATTACACACACTGCTGGAGTTTCCCACATAGCTCTGGCCTCGCTCTATATGCATTCATGTTTAAACTGCTGTAATATAACAGACTTTTCTCCAGAGCCTTACTGTTTATCTGTTTAACTAAACGCTCATTATAATGGACAGAGATTTGTTTACAGTCACGAACAAGACTTACAGTGATGAACAACAGTAGCAGCTGCTCCTCAATCAGGCGGCAACATTTGAACTGAGCTGAGTGGAAAAGACAAAGACATGCTCAATAGTTTATAGCATCTTTAATGAGCGGTGTTGATCCACTTCAGGTGTTCCAAAAGTGCTCAATAATGTTTAGCTCTGGGTACTGTGCAGGCCATGAGAGATGTTCAGCTTCACTGTCATGTTCATCAGACCGCTCTGTCTCCAGTCCTGCTGTGTGTGTTGCTGCATTATCCTCCTGATACACACCACCGCCTTCAGGATACAATGTTTGACCCATTGGGTCACATGCTCCTTCAGAATGGTTAGGTAGTCCTTGGCAATGACCCAGCACCCATCTAGCACCAGTATTGGGCTTAGGGAACACCATGATATTGAGCCCAAACCATCACTGATCCCCCATGCTTGACTCTGGGCATCAGCAGTCTGGGTGGGCCGCTTCTTTGGGGCTTCTCCACACCGTAACTCTCCCGGATGTGGGACAGACAGTGAAGGTGGCCTCATCAGAGAACAGCACATGCTCCACATTGTCCACAGCTCCAGATCTCCACTGCTGCTCCACTGAGACCGGCGTTTGGCATCGGCAGGAGTGAGCAGAGGTTTGGCTACAGCAGCCGGTCATGTATATTGACCCTGTGGAGCTCTGTGTGTGTGTGTGTGCGTGTGTGTGTGCGTGCGTGCGTGCGTGCGTGCGTGCGTGCGTGCGTGCGTGCGTGCGTGCGTGCGTGCGTGTATGAGCAGTTAATGAAGACTGGCCATCAGCTGCTCAAGCTCAGCCATGAACCGCCAACACTAAACTGGCCAGTGTGTGTGTGTGTGAGAGGATTACATTAGTATTAGAGATGCTTGAGTGCTGAGGTGTTTCTCTGTCTCATACTGAAGTTTGTGTGCGTGTGTTTGTCTCCTGCAGCCACCGATGGAGGACGGTGTGCGTAAGAGACACTCCTCCAGTGGAGACGGCCGCCGCCGCCACCCCTCACACCCCTGCAGCCGCAGCCAGAGCCAGACCCAGAGCCAGCTTCAGCCCACCGGAGCTGCAGCCGGAGCCTCCAGAGACGACAGCAGAGCCCAGAGCCAGCGGGACGCCCGGCCCCCCAAATGAGCATCAGCATCGCCCACACACACACACACACACACACACCCGCATGACCCGGCTCTCCACCTGACCCGCAGAGGGCAACACACACACACCCCCCCCTGATGACTATACTCTGCTGCCCCTCTGCTCTCCCGCCGCGGTGCCGGTGCAGACGCGGGACTCTGCCTCACTCTGCTGCTCTGCTGTAGTTGATCTTCCTCCTTGTAGAGCGCTCAGACTGCAATCAAACATAGAGTAGATCCTGAAGGACAAACACAGAGCGCTGTAGAGCTGCAGTGTGAAGATGATGATGATGATGATGATGATGATGATGATGATGATGATGATGATTTTATGTTGCCTGTTTCTCGGGTCGCCGCCGCCGCCGCCGTTTTGGAGCATTTAACCGCTGCGGAGCCGCGAGCTTCGCTGTGACACTGAGGACCCGCTGCCAAATACACCTTCCTGCAGGAGTGTGTGTGTGTGTGTGTGTGTGTGTGTGCGCCTGCGGTCAGACATGAAGCATTCCTCTGGCTGCGAGCGTCAGTACAGCAGACCGCCGAGTGTTCATCTCCTGTACATATGATTTCCAGAGTTCAGAGACTCCAGCACGCGGGCGCGGCTCATTATTGTTGATAGAGATATATCTGCCTTACATCTCCTCTTTTTATGCTGGCCCTGAAGCGTTCACCGCGCTCTGATTATGGGTATGTTTTAGTATCACTCTTGCTTTCTTCAGCGTGACTAAAGGGAAGCGGAGCCTCTCTCTCTCTCTCTCTCTCTCTCCTGATGATGATTATCCAGTAGATTCCTTTATAACTTTGCTTGATGAGCAATATATATTCCTGATGGCCGTCTAATTTATGGAGTCCTCTTCAGTTGGCCTGCCTTACGCTCAGATGATTAGCTGGACTGTGTTTGGCTCCATCACGCCGTCTGTGGTGGTGTTGTTTGGGTTTCATCATTTTCTTTTCACAGACGTCAGCATTTCCCTGTCCACCATCTCCTCCATCACTGAGAACACAAGCTGAACGGTGTGCGTGTGTGTGTGTGTGATTAAAGCGAGTTCACACACCGTCAGTGATCCGCCTCATGAAGCCGTGCCAATACCTGAACCTGATCAGCGGTCACACACGATGGGCTTGTGGAGGAGCAGAGCTGTACAGTACTGAACTCTGTGTGCTGACCCGAGTCTGAGCTCTGCACATGTGGTTTGCTGTCAGTGTGATTTTGTAATTTGTAGGAATTTTGCTTTTCTTTTAATAAATGAAAAACATGAAAAGGTCAGAAGCTGACGTGATGTGTGGAGATCTCTCTGAGCTGCAGGTTCAGACTGGGTTATTCAGCAGCACTGGGCTGTTACAGTGACCACGACTGAGCCAGTTTACCACTCTATTACTCTCCGCTGCTCGCGGTGGCCTCCTGGACTACAGGGGAAGTCAGACTCCTGCCATTCTGTAGAGTCATACAGTCATTCACCTGCTCTTCTCCTAAAGCCGATGCTTTATACTCCTAAATACAGCTGTATGCATGTTAATAAGCTTCCTGTACAGATCTGATATCGCTGCAATGCTGAAGTCAGATATTCTGCTTTGAGAAATTGAGTTACACAGCGCCTGTCTTTGTTTTGGTCTCTTTATCCGCCCAATGCCAGTTTAGCCAATTATATTACAGGTTATAATATAATATTATTATAGGTTGCCAGATGCTGAAAATCAGCGCATTTCATTCATTGTCAGGAAGGCGACCGAAATGTGAGCTCTGGTGGACAGCAGCAGACTCAGAGCTCCACATGAGGTTATTAATGAGCAAATAATATCAATATTACTAATGTAAACATCAGGTGAGCAGGTTATATTATAACCCCGTGTCCTGACAACACTCTACATGCTGAGATACGCAGTGATGAGCAGTTTGTGTGTCTGCAGCAGACTCAACAGGACAGAAACGTAACTCAGCCATTCAGCAGCACAGAATAGTGCCCTCACTGCACTCCAGCACAATGGGTTATAATCTACTGAACACACATTAAAGCTCTTGAACATGATTAACAGTAGATGCTGAATCTCTGATATGTGTTGGTCTGCGCTGAGTCTCAGTTCTAGAGTTCAGTTTATTTGATTCTCCAGATCTGAGCTGAACTACCTGCTGCTGCTTTCAGTATATGGTGAGAAATGTCCTGTCAGACTCACATTATCAGCATTGAACACTGAATAAAGCACCTGAGCTGTACCTGAGCTCATCACTGTCAGTGTTCTGTTGTTCAGCTGTGAGGAACAGAAGCTGTTTCTAATATTCAGTTGTCAGCTGTTGATTAGGACAGAAACTCTTTAATATGGACAATATTCCTTCTATCGAGTGCCGCTGCTTTAGGACATGCTGTAGACCAGGGGTGCTCAACCCTATTCCTGGCGATCGACCTTCCTGCAGTTTTCAGTTGCAGCCCATATCAAACACACCTGCCTGTAATTATCAAGTGCTCCTCACGTTCTAAATAATTGGTTCAGGTGTGTTTGATCAGGGTTGGAGCTGAAATTAGCTGGAAGGTCGATCGCCAGGAATCGGGTTGAGCACCCCTGCTGTAGACAATCTGGCAACCTGCACTTGCGTGGGCTCGTCAGAGGAGGTGCCGAGTGGAAATGTTTTGAAGCAGGAGTGCAATACCTAGTTCAACCACTGGGTGTCAGACTCACACTGCAGCTTTAATCATCACAGCTCATTCCTGGTTTATGGTAATGAAATAATCATTTGCCTAAAACAAACATTGTGTGTCAGATTATTCTGCTTCCTCCATTGTGTGTCAGATTATTCTGCTTCCTCCATTGTGTGTCAGATTATTCTGCTTGTTTTCAGGAGAAACTCTCTTCATGTTGACTCTTTATTTCTGAACACAACACTAGATGTGTGCTGCTGGTCTATAAAATGCTTTTTGATTTAAGAGTTTGTAGATATCTGGACTAGAAACAAGAGAAACTCTGAGTGTGAGCAGCAGTTTTAGAGGACACAGCAGATCTGCTCTTCTCTCTCTCTCTCTGTGTGTGTGTGTGTGTGTGTGTGTGTGTGTGTGTGTGTGTGTGTGTGTCTGTCAGCAGATGATCAGCTTTATTTGCTCTCGGCTCCACCATGCCTCATGTCTGTTGTTGTTGTTGTTGTTGTTATGTGCCTCTGGCTTGATGCACTTCTGGTAACGATTCTCTGTAAACCAATCAGCATTCAGCACTGAGTCTAGCTCCGCCCTCTGGTGCTGTTCTGCTGTGTGTATCAGTCAGATAGTGGTGCAGTACGGCTGTTTTACCTTCAGCAGTGTGAAGGAAGGTAAAGTGTAAGGTAGTGCACAGGAGCCTGAGCTGCTCTTCAGGTGCTCCGTCATGTCATCTGCAGGCCTGTGTTCTCACAATCACTCCCTATTGTGCATGTCTGAAGTGCACTAGGCTGGAGGCGGTCCACCTGTCTGGAAGATGCTGTTCAGGTGCAGGTGTGTTAGATTAGGGCAGGGTTCATACGGTCATGGTAAACCTGGAAAAGTTCTGGAATATTGACACGGCATTCTCCAGGCCTGGAAAACCAGAGAAACCCACAAAGTTTTGGAAAAGTCATGGAAAACGGATATCTATACTTGAATATAGGTTACAGGGTTTCCTCTAGGATTGTTTCCAGCTGTAGCGGCAGGTCTTTTACACAGATCTACCAACTAGCATGTGGTGTTATTTTACTGATGAATGTGGAGATGGCATTAATCTGAGCGTGTGAATCTCTCTGCTATCGCGTCGATTTCCTCTGCTGAATCCTCCTGCACCCCTCTAATACACACTGCTCCAGTGCAGATTTTCGTGTGCGCTCTCAAATAAACGCTGCTGAAGTGTGATTTATGTGTTTATGCAGTGAGGATGTCTCCAACATTTACTAGATTTGGTTTGAATATTGATGAATATCTCCAGCAGACCTGCAGAGCGGCATTAATGCGTCCTGAAGTAAAGAGAAGCGGCTGTAAACTCCAGCAAGATGAGGTCACTGTGTGCAGAACCACAGACCTTTATCTATAAAGGATAATTATGGAAACTGTTCATCATAACTGAGGCTATACGAGGTGTTTGCTGGCCTCACACACCTGTCAGTCAGTCAGTCAGTCAGCATGTCATCTTAAAGGGTTAAACCAATAACCCACAGCACTGCTACGACTACAGGAAAGTTCACTGTTATAATTCCCTCACCTTTAATATGTTCTGGTGCGATTATAACCCGCTATTACAGAACCGACTGGATGTTTTGATTGAGAAGCTGTGATGTAGCCGTGGCGGGATGAGTTTTAGTGTGGCGCTCCGCCATGGAGGAGTGGATGTAGCGGTAGCGTTGGGTTAGTTGTCTTGACTTCTCTTCTGTCGTTGGCCAATCACACTCTCTCATTATTAGTGTGGTGTCGGCATGATCTAACTCAGCTTTACATAGACACACATATAAGCTGAAACTGAATAATCAAGTGTTTTACCATGTGCTGTAATAAAGTTGCATTGTTTATCTTTTACCACACATATGTAGACTCTACATGAAACATTAGGGCATGACAATTTACTTAAGTCTAGGAAGAATCATCCTGGAGTTTTGGTAGTAAAGCGTGTCTGAAGCCTGTCAGGGTGAGGGCTGTGGTGTGCAGGACTGGACACTGCTGTAGGGGTCCGCTGGACAGGCTCTCCACAGGGTCTTAAAGTCTGTCAAGTTTGAAATGCTGCTGTTGCTCCTACATCAGTGTAATCCGCTCTTCATTTTACTCTGGTGTTGGGTAACTTTATTTCTCTTCACTACAGTGACTGTGTGTAAGTTCTGCATGTGTTCACAGCTACCGGCTGAGCACACTGACCCCACACACCGTCTGCATGTAGTTCATTAGAGTTTCTGAAACCTCCACTTTTTGGTGAAGAGATGTAGGAAAGAGCACGTTCAGAACTGGAGTCAGCTTGATTTGACATGATTTAAATATCAGGCTAAGATATCATTTCAGTTCAACAGTCAGATCTTTTCCACGAGCTGTTAGAGAACGTCCTCGTTCATGAGTAAACCTGTGTCGTCATGAGGGGGTCTCTCCACACCACCACCAGGTGTGCAGCTCCACCTGATGATGCTTCGGCAGCCACAGGACAACAGCGCCAGAGCTTCACCACACACCAGCTATAGGGGGAGCGGAGAGACAGTGATAGAGCCAATCAGTGGATGGGGATGATTGGGAGGCCATGATGGGTAAGGGCTGATGGAGGGACTTTGGCCAGGACACCGGGGTTACACCCCTACTCTACCAGAAGAGCCATGGGGTTATTAATGAGCACAGAGAGTCAGAACATCTCATCTGAAAGACGGCGCTCACTGACAGTGTAGTGTCCCCTTCACTTTTACTGGGGCATTAGGACACACACAGAGAGCAGATTGAGCGCCCCCTGCTGGCCTCACTAACAGCAGCAGCCTAGTGTTCCATGTGGTCTCCCATCCAGACACTGAGCAGACTCAGCCCTGCTCCGCTTCAGTGAGGGAGCGCTCTTGGCCTGCAGGGTGATATAGCTGTGACATGTATGTGTGGGGATGTGCAGTGCTGTCTGTGTTCAGCTGTGGGGTTTCCTCCACTCCATCCTAAATGACCTTCTCCATCAGATGTGATGATGTTACGGCCTGTTGAAGCGCTTCTGACCCACCGTGAGGAAGAGGAACTTCCACTACATTTGCTCACTGAAAACACTGGAACTCTGTTACTGCACTGTAGTCCATTAAATAACAGCATATTCTGGAGTTCTTTGACCTCTGCAGTTTGTGTTGTTGATGCTGTACCCACATGATCAGGTTAGAGGACAGTGTTAGGGTTGATCTCCTGTTTAGCTGTATGTTAATGAGGGTTAGAGGTCGACAGCTCAGTTGTGAACTTCTAAGACGAGCTTTAAAGCAGAATTCTTTAATAAGGAACTCGGCGTTGCTGTGGCGGCATCATAAGAACTCTCTTCTAGTACAGCAGACACTCAGTTTAAATACATTTTTTCCAGAAACCAAGCATGCAAATGAAGTGTTACTAGTGTGACCTGCCATTCTGGCTCCAATCTCATCAGCTTATAACGGGTTCTGGAGACAGAACCCGTCCGGCTAGTTGACCAGTACTTAGCCATCAGTTAGACAATAGACACAGCTGTGCGGTGAAACTAACAATTTGCATTACTTTGGAGACAGTCAGGGTTCAGGAAACTAATACATTTTAAGGTCTGTCACACCCTAAAAAACCAAAGAATATAACATTTTAGATATATATAGATTATTGCTAATTTGGAACTAGATTATATAAATTTATTCCCACACTGTCATCTGTCTAACATCATCACTCTGCTGAACATCACGTGTGTCATTTAAAGCTGAGAATAATGCAAATACAGCAGGTGTCTATTAAAATCAGAGAATCCAGACATGAATGATCAGGAGACGACCAATCAGCTGCTCCAGCTCCAGGGTTAAGCTGCGGTCACACTGGGCTTTTCTCCCCATAGACTTCCATTCATACACACGCGAATGCCTCAGACCGGGAACGCAGGGTCATGCGTTGAGTTTCGCAGGTTGCTGCGGTGCAAAGTTCAAGCTTGGTGAACTCGGACCTGCGAAATCGCATCACTTGACTGTGTGAGACCAATCCAGGACCAACACATGACCTCTCTGGACAGAAATGTAAAACATGGAGCAATCGCTGGCTTTATTAATGACTGATCATCTTGTTTAATCCCGCCCCTTTTCGCAGCGCCGTACGACAGAATTTCGCAAACTCAAACTCTAGTGTGACTGCAGCTTCAATCAAACATCCAATAAACCTGCAGATTTCAGAACTTTAAAGCCGCGGTCACACTAGAGTTTGAGCTTGCGAAATTCTGTCGTACGGCACTGCGCAAAGAGGCGGGATTAAATAAAGCGAGCGATTGCTGCATGTTTTACATTTCCTGTCCAGTGTGACCGCGGCTTAAAGCTCTGCCAGTGACAGTGTTTGAGCTCAAGTGCATTAAATAAACAGCCAATGAGAAGAAGGGGGTGGAGCAAGTCAGACTCTAGAGAGCATCTGATTGGTCAGATTTGATGTGAAACTGAAGTATGAGGAGGCGACAGTAAAGATCATTGATCCATTCTTGAGGAAGAGATGAACTGCACACCTGTGCTTATCTCTGCTACAGGTGAATTCTGTCTGTTTTGGAGACTCTAGATTATAGAGATCCTTACACTGAAAATCTAAACACTTTATTTAATTTCACAGCTTTAATCACAACATTAAAGTCGATTTCTTGTTCAGACAACATGAGAACACAGACACCAGAGATAAAGAGGAATAGAGGTTTACATAAGGTCATCATCCCTGCGCTCATGATCAGCTGATGGAGCCTGATGTACACGCTCAGCTCTGATTGGCTGAGGAGAGAGCGCTGATACAGCACTGAAGCTCCAGTGGTTAAATCACCAGCGCTGTCTCTCAGTGAATGAACACCAGAACACACACGTGTTCATTAATAATGCTTCTGACTCTTATGAGGATTTAAACATCAGTTAATCAATATTAAAGTTTCAAAGACGGCTATTTAGCATGTCGACGTACATCCAGACACTGAATATTGAGTAGGGGGCGGGGCTTTCTTAAGTGCATCACTCCCTAAAGTGCAATTAAACATTAAGAGGGGCGTGGCTAAGAATATTATGCAGTTGCTATGGAAACCCTCAGGTTGACATCAACAGAAGGATATATGTGTTCTTCTGGAGAAAGTCTTATTAGTTTCATTTCTGCTAGAATAAAAGCAGTTTTTAACAGTTTTAAAGCCATGTTAAGGTCAATATTATTATCCCCTTCAGCAATATTAGTGTTGGATTGTCTCCAGAACAAACCACTGTTATACAATGACTTGCCTAATTACCCTAACTTTACCCTAATTACCCTAGTGAAGCCTTTACATGGCACTTTAAGCTGAACACTAGTGTCTTGAACTGAGCTGCACACACTCCTGTAATGACAGCTCTTCATAATCCTGCTGTATGTGTGTCAATGTTGTACGCAGGATTCCTCCTCAGTGTAGTGTGTGTGTGTGTGTGTGCAGTACAGTGATCAGAGCTCACTGCTGTGTTTTCTTGCTGTGTTCTGGAATACTCTCGCTCAGCGGCGTCAGACCCAGCAGAACCGTGTGCCGCTCGTACGCCCGAGAGTTCCTGAACTTCTCATCTGTGCCGTGCAGACGATCCAACACTCCCAACACTCCATAACACTGATTAAACCTGGGGGACACACACACACACACACACCAGCAGAGTTCACATGCAGACACGAGGAGTAGAGTTCTGCACAACACTGAAATATCTGATAAAATATGGAGATGAGCAGGTGTTTGTGGTGCTCAGACTCATGAATATGCAGATGATCTGGTGTTTGTGGGGTTCTGACTCATGAATATGCAGATGATCTGGTGTTTGTGGGGTTCTGACTCATGAATATGCAGATGATCTGGTGTTTGTGGTGCTCAGACTCATGAATATGCAGATGATCTGGTGTTTGTGGGGTTCTGACTCATGAATATGCAGATGAGCTGGTGTTTGTGGGGTTCTGACTCATGAATATGCAGATGATCTGGTGTTTGTGGGGTTCTGACTCATGAATATGCAGATGATCTGGCGTTTGTGGGGTTCTGACTCATGAATATGCAGATGATCTGGTGTTTGTGGGGTTCTGACTCATGAATATGCAGATGATCTGGTGTTTGTGGGGTTCTGACTCATGAATATGCAGATGATCTGGTGTTTGTGGTGCTCAGACTCATGAATATGCAGATGAGCTGGTGTTTGTGGGGTTCTGACTCATGAATATGCAGATGAGCTGGTGTTTGTGGTGCTCAGACTCATGAATATGCAGATGAGCTGGTGTTTGTGGGGTTCTGACTCATGAATATGCAGATGAGCTGGTGTTTGTGGGGTTCTGACTCATGAATATGCAGATGATCTGGTGTTTGTGGGGTTCTGACTCATGAATATGCAGATGAGCTGGTGTTTGTGGTGCTCAGACTCATGAATATGCAGATGATCTGGTGTTTGTGGGGTTCTGACTCATGAATATGCAGATGATCTGGTGTTTGTGGGGTTCTGACTCATGAATATGCAGATGATCTGGTGTTTGTGGTGCTCAGACTCATGAATATGCAGATGATCTGGTGTTTGTGGGGTTCTGACTCATGAATATGCAGATGATCTGGTGTTTGTGGGGTTCTGACTCATGAATATGCAGATGATCTGGTGTTTGTGGTGCTCAGACTCATGAATATGCAGATGAGCTGGTGTTTGTGGGGTTCTGACTCATGAATATGCAGATGAGCTGGTGTTTGTGGGGTTCTGACTCATGAATATGCAGATGATCTGGTGTTTGTGGGGTTCTGACTCATGAATATGCAGATGATCTGGTGTTTGTGGGGTTCTGACTCATGAATATGCAGATGATCTGGTGTTTGTGGGGTTCTGACTCATGAATATGCAGATGAGCTGGTGTTTGTGGGGTTCTGACTCATGAATATGCAGATGAGCTGGTGTTTGTGGGGTTCTGACTCATGAATATGCAGATGATCTGGTGTTTGTGGGGTTCTGACTCATGAATATGCAGATGATCTGGTGTTTGTGGGGTTCTGACTCATGAATATGCAGATGAGCTGGTGTTTGTGGGGTTCTGACTCATGAATATGCAGATGATCTGGTGTTTGTGGGGTTCTGACTCATAAATATGCAGATGATCTGGCGTTTTGTGGGGTTCTGACTCATGAATATGCAGATGATCTGGCGTTTGTGGGGTTCTGACTCATGAATATGCAGATGAGCTGGTGTTTGTGGGGTTCTGACTCATGAATATGCAGATGATCTGGTGTTTGTGGGGTTCTGACTCATGAATATGCAGATGATCTGGTGTTTGTGGTGCTCAGACTCATGAATATGCAGATGAGCTGGTGTTTGTGGGGTTCTGACTCATGAATATGCAGATGATCTGGTGTTTGTGGTGCTCAGACTCATGAATATGCAGATGATCTGGTGTTTGTGGGGTTCTGACTCATGAATATGCAGATGATCTGGTGTTTGTGGGGTTCTGACTCATGAATATGCAGATGATCTGGTGTTTGTGGGGTTCTGACTCATGAATATGCAGATGATCTGGTGTTTGTGGGGTTCTGACTCATGAATATGCAGATGATCTGGTGTTTGTGGTGCTCAGACTCATGAATATGCAGATGAGCTGGTGTTTGTGGGGTTCTGACTCATGAATATGCAGATGAGCTGGTGTTTGTGGTGCTCAGACTCATGAATATGCAGATGAGCTGGTGTTTGTGGGGTTCTGACTCATGAATATGCAGATGAGCTGGTGTTTGTGGGGTTCTGACTCATGAATATGCAGATGATCTGGTGTTTGTGGGGTTCTGACTCATGAATATGCAGATGATCTGGTGTTTGTGGTGCTCAGACTCATGAATATGCAGATGATCTGGTGTTTGTGGGGTTCTGACTCATGAATATGCAGATGATCTGGTGTTTGTGGGGTTCTGACTCATGAATATGCAGATGATCTGGTGTTTGTGGTGCTCAGACTCATGAATATGCAGATGAGCTGGTGTTTGTGGGGTTCTGACTCATGAATATGCAGATGAGCTGGTGTTTGTGGGGTTCTGACTCATGAATATGCAGATGATCTGGTGTTTGTGGGGTTCTGACTCATGAATATGCAGATGATCTGGTGTTTGTGGGGTTCTGACTCATGAATATGCAGATGATCTGGTGTTTGTGGGGTTCTGACTCATGAATATGCAGATGAGCTGGTGTTTGTGGGGTTCTGACTCATGAATATGCAGATGATCTGGTGTTTGTGGGGTTCTGACTTATGAATATGCAGATGATCTGGTGTTTGTGGGGTTCTGACTCATGAATATGCAGATGATCTGGTGTTTGTGGGGTTCTGACTCATGAATATGCAGATGAGCTGGTGTTTGTGGGGTTCTGACTCATGAATATGCAGATGATCTGGTGTTTGTGGGGTTCTGACTCATGAATATGCAGATGATCTGGTGTTTGTGGGGTTCTGACTCATGAATATGCAGATGAGCTGGTGTTTGTGGGGTTCTGACTCATGAATATGCAGATGATCTGGTGTTTGTGGGGTTCTGACTCATGAATATGCAGATGATCTGGCGTTTGTGGGGTTCTGACTCATGAATATGCAGATGATCTGGTGTTTGTGGGGTTCTGACTCATGAATATGCAGATGAGCTGGTGTTTGTGGGGTTCTGACTCATGAATATGCAGATGATCTGGTGTTTGTGGGGTTCTGACTCATGAATATGCAGATGATCTGGTGTTTGTGGTGCTCAGACTCATGAATATGCAGATGAGCTGGTGTTTGTGGGGTTCTGACTCATGAATATGCAGATGATCTGGTGTTTGTGGTGCTCAGACTCATGAATATGCAGATGATCTGGTGTTTGTGGGGTTCTGACTCATGAATATGCAGATGATCTGGTGTTTGTGGGGTTCTGACTCATGAATATGCAGATGATCTGGTGTTTGTGGTGCTCAGACTCATGAATATGCAGATGAGCTGGTGTTTGTGGGGTTCTGACTCATGAATATGCAGATGAGCTGGTGTTTGTGGGGTTCTGACTCATGAATATGCAGATGAGCTGGTGTTTGTGGGGTTCTGACTCATGAATATGCAGATGAGCTGGTGTTTGTGGGGTTCTGACTCATGAATATGCAGATGATCTGGTGTTTGTGGGGTTCTGACTCATGAATATGCAGATGAGCTGGTGTTTGTGGGGTTCTGACTCATGAATATGCAGATGATCTGGTGTTTGTGGGGTTCTGACTCATGAATATGCAGATGATCTGGTGTTTGTGGGGTTCTGACTCATGAATATGCAGATGATCTGGTGTTTGTGGGGTTCTGACTCATGAATATGCAGATGAGCTGGTGTTTGTGGGGTTCTGACTCATGAATATGCAGATGATCTGGTGTTTGTGGGGTTCTGACTCATGAATATGCAGATGATCTGGTGTTTGTGGGGTTCTGACTCATGAATATGCAGATGAGCTGGTGTTTGTGGGGTTCTGACTCATGAATATGCAGATGATCTGGTGTTTGTGGGGTTCTGACTCATGAATATGCAGATGATCTGGCGTTTGTGGGGTTCTGACTCATGAATATGCAGATGATCTGGCGTTTGTGGGGTTCTGACTCATGAATATGCAGATGAGCTGGCGTTTGTGGTGCTCAGACTCATGAATATGCAGATGATCTGGCGTTTGTGGTGCTCAGACTCATGAATATGCAGATGAGCTGGCGTTTGTGGTGCTCAGACTCATGAATATGCAGATGATCTGGCGTTTGTGGTGCTCAGACTCATGAATATGCAGATGAGCTGGCGTTTGTGGTGCTCAGACTCATGAATATGCAGATGATCTGGCGTTTGTGGTGCTCAGACTCATGAATATGCAGATGAGCTGGCGTTTGTGGTGCTCAGACTCATGAATATGCAGATGATCTGGCGTTTGTGGTGCTCAGACTCATGAATATGCAGATGATCTGGCGTTTGTGGTGCTCAGACTCATGAATATGCAGATGATCTGGCGTTTGTGGTGCTCAGACTCATGAATATGCAGATGATCTGGCGTTTGTGAGGCTCAGACTCATGAATATGCAGATGATCTGGTGTTTGTGGTGCTCAGACTCATGAATATGCAGATGATCTGGTGTTTGTGGTGCTCAGACTCATGAATATGCAGATGATCTGGTGTTTGTGGTGCTCAGACTCATGAATATGCAGATGATCTGGTGTTTGTGGTGCTCAGACTCATGAATATGCAGATGATCTGGTGTTTGTGGTGCTCAGACTCATGAATATGCAGATGATCTGGCGTTTGTGGTGCTCAGACTCATGAATATGCAGATGATCTGGCGTTTGTGGTGCTCAGACTCATGAATATGCAGATGATCTGGCGTTTGTGGTGCTCAGACTCATGAATATGCAGATGATCTGGTGTTTGTGAGGCTCAGACTCATGAATATGCAGATGATCTGGTGTTTGTGAGGCTCAGACTCATGAATATGCAGATGATCTGGTGTTTGTGAGGCTCAGACTCATGAATATGCAGATGATCTGGTGTTTGTGGTGCTCAGACTCATGAATATGCAGATGATCTGGCGTTTGTGGTGCTCAGACTCATGAATATGCAGATGATCTGGTGTTTGTGAGGCTCAGACTCATGAATATGCAGATGATCTGGCGTTTGTGGTGCTCAGACTCATGAATATGCAGATGATCTGGTGTTTGTGGTGCTCAGACTCATGAATATGCAGATGATCTAGCGTTTGTGGTGCTCAGACTCATGAATATGCAGATGATCTGGTGTTTGTGGGGTTCAGACTCATGAATATGCAGATGATCTGGTGTTTGTGGTGCTCAGACTCATGAATATGCAGATGACCTGGTGTTTGTGGGGTTCAGACTCATGAATATGCAGATGATCTGGTGTTTGGTGCTCAGACTCATGAATATGCAGATGATCTGGCGTTTGTGGGGTTCAGACTCATGAATATGCAGATGATCTGGCGTTTGTGGTGCTCAGACTCATGAATATGAAGATGATCTGGTGTTTGTGGGGCTCAGACTCATGAATATGCAGATGATCTGGTGTTTGTGGGGCTCAGACTCATGAATATGCAGATGATCTGGTGTTTGTGGTGCTCAGACTCATGAATATGCAGATGATCTGGTGTTTGTGGGGCTCAGACTCATGAATATGCAGATGATCTGGTGTTTGTGGGGCTCAGACTCATGAATATGCAGATGATCTAGTGTTTGTGGGGCTCAGACTCACTTGAGATGGTGGTAGTCGTGGAACTCTGGTGAGGGCAGCAGGGGCAGGTGGTACCCGCAGTGGGAGACGGTGGTGACCAGCAGAGCGATGGTGAACCACAGGCTGGTGGTGGAGACGTGGGAGCCCAGCAGGAGCGGTCCTATCAGAGCCGGCAGCATGTTGGACAACTGCACACAGATGGAGGAGGACAGCTGATCAATACCTCATTCACACCACAGACACGATTCTCAGTGTTCACAGATCAGATACGGCACACATACATGTACGCAGGAACAAAGTCACAATGATTCTGATCTGCTGAGTTCAGATTCAGGCCTCGTTCATATGCACACATTTATATACCCCATACCCTCCCATCACCCCCCACCCTCTGCCACCACCACCACAAGTCCAAAAGAAAAACTACTGCAGGATTCCTGAGGGAAAACGGCGACACCGCATAGAAATAACCTGTGGTGGACAGACTGAGACCGAGATGTGTGGCTGAATGTGGAGATGGAGAGGCTGTTGCAACAGATTAATTGCAGGAATTGAGTGCTGTTTTATTCTTATTTTAGGTCATTGTGTGCTCAGCATAAACGCAGGCATCAGATACCCGTCACTTTTAAAAGAAGATGTAAATATGTGCAGTGTGTGCGGCTGCTGGATCTCACCACGTGCTCGACCGGATGAGCGTAGAGCGCCACCACCCCTACAGGAGCCGTCCACTCGTGATGGATCTTGTGGATGCTCTTGTAGAGCGACGGATGGTGAACAAGCCTGAAACAAGCAGATCAACAGGAGAAACTCGCTGTCATTGAGCCTCTTACACAGCTTGATCTCGAATATTCAGTCAGTTATAGACCCATTTCACACCTGAGACACTAAAGCAGGGATGTCAAACTCAATTCCTGGAGGGCTGCAGCCCTGCACGGTTTAGTTCCAACCCTAATTAAACACACCTGATCAAACTAATTGAGTCCTTCAGGCTTGTTTGAAACCTACCAGTAAGTGTGTTGAAGCAGGGTTGGAACTAAACTGTGCAGGGCTGCGGCCCTCCAGGAACTGAGTTTGACATCCCTGCACTAGAGAGAGTCGTATCTGCTCAACTGTGATCCCTCCTATACAGAGAAACAGTATCTGTGAGAGATTCCTGTCTGGATCATAGCACAGAAACAGAAACACTGCTGAGAGTTACGCATGACCTGCTCCTGTCGTCTGATCGTGTCTGCATTTCTCTCTTAGTGTTACTGGACCTCAGTGCTGCATTTGACTCAATCCATCATAACATTCTCCTTGATTGGCTTGAAGATGATGCTGGTGTTACAGGAACTGCACTGGCCTGGTTCAGCTCTGATCTATCTGAGCGTTATCAGTGTGTGTCAGTAAATGAAGAGGCATCATACAGGTCAACAGTACACTGGGGGGTACCACAAGGCTCAGTTCTGGGTCCCTTACTCTTCACACTATATCAATGTATGTATGTTAAGAAAATGATTTGATTATATGATTATATTGTATATTTATCAGTATATGTTTTTGCCATGAATATAACCAATGATGCTGATATGGCATTAAAACCTAAATAAATAAATAAACTTCACACTATATATGCTACCGCTAGGACATGGAGTTAAAAACATGGAGTTAGCTTCCACTGTTATGCTGATGATACACAACTTTATATCTCCTCTCAACCTGATATTAAACACTGGATGACTAATAACTTCTTATTGCTAAATTCAGACTAAACTAAGCTCTAGCTTATTGGACCCAAAAACTTGCAGTGTAGACTTATTTTGTCAACATAATATATATATTGTGGTATAGCACAGCCCTACTGGACTAAAGGTTCCCCCAGATGTGCTCAGACTGTGGTATATGTGTGTGTTCTGCATCTCTGACCGGTGTGTGTGTTGTTGTGCGTCTCTAACCGGTGTGTGTGTTGTTGTGCGTCTCTGACCGGTGTGTGTGTGTTGTTGTGCGTCTCTAACCGGTGTGTGTAGTAGAAGAGGATCTCCTCCATCAGGCCGCAGAAGGCCAGCTCCAGCAGCACCCAGTGGAAGGTGGGCAGCTCGGGGCCGCAGGGGTCTCCACGCAGCCGCATCAGCTGGTAGGTTAGCGCCACCACCGGCCCCGACAGACACACCTGATTAAACAGCACCGTCTTCACCGCATGCCACAGCCGGCCCGTGTCCACCTGCAGGACACCGCTCACGTTAGAGATACAGCAGATGCAGACGGGTGTTCTCTCAAAACAAAGCCGGACAGGTCCATCAGCAGCACTGCTGTAGGAGACTGAAGGGGTTATTCTGAGGGAACAACGGACTGGATGTACTTTATCCTGGCTATTACATGACTACTGGCCACAAAACATAAACATTAGACAGAAAACATTGCTCTGAGCTGTGATAGTTAATTAATTCTTTAATTAAACACTGACAGAAATGAAACGGCTGATGGAGTATACACTAACCTGAACATTACTCAGCTGATGGAGTATACACTAACCTGATCATTACTCAGCTGATGGAGTATACACTAACCTGATCATTACTCAGCTGATGGAGTATACACTAACCTGAGCATTACTCAGCTGATGGAGTATACACTAACCTGATCATTACTCAGCTGATGGAGTATACACTAACCTGAGCATTACTCAGCTGATGGAGTATACACTAACCTGAGCATTACTCAGCTGATGGAGTATACACTAACCTGAACATTACTCAGCTGATGGAGTATACACTAACCTGAGCATTATTCAGCTGATGGAGTATACACTAACCTGAGCCTTACTCAGCTGATGGAGTATACACTAACCTGAGCCTTACTCAGCTGATGGAGTATACACTAACCTGAGCATTACTCAGCTGATGGAGTATACACTAACCTGAGCATTACTCAGCTGATGGAGTATACACTAACCTGAGCATTACTCAGACACTAGATGGAGAGCAAAAGTCTAAAAGCGCAGTGTGACAGATGAGCAGACTCATTTGAATGTGGATGTCAGTATATGGATGATCATATTGTCAGTTCCTGTTGTTCAGCAGCTCTTGTATAACAGACCCTGTAATGTCGTGACTGACCAATCAGACTCCAGTATTCCAGACAGCCATATAATAAGAGTTACTGATAACAGTCTTTATCAATAAGTGCTGTGGTTTACTGGAGTCAACAGTACTTTATCATATCGACAGTACAGAGTACCACGGGTTCAGGTCTTGGTCCCATGCTCTTTACATTATATATGCTACCGCTAGGTGATATCATTAAAAACACAGAGCTAGTTTCCACTGTTATGCTGATGATATAGTCAACCCTAGATCTCCCCACAGCCTGGTGATTGGTCCAAATTTATAACAATGCTGAGCTGCCCACTGTTTGAGGAGCTGCTGGTGTATTTCAGCCCCTCACGTCCTCTACGCTCAATTAATGCTGGATTATTCCAAAAATATTAAAATCATCTACATATAAACTCTGGATCAGTTTTCCTAGCACAGTTTGGGAAGCGGACACACTCTGTCAGTGTAAAACTAGACTAAACACACACATCTCTCTGCATTAGCATACACATACAACACACATGCAGAACTTTTGAAAGCCTCTAAAGGATTGTTAGTCTGAATTAATTAGGGCAACAGAGCTGGGAACACTCTCTAAAAACACAGTGTAATGTGAATATCACCTCCACTTATGCTAGTCTGTTTCTCCTCATCCCGAGGTCTCCATAATCCTGGACCCGGCCCGTATCCTGAGTGATATTTGTATCGTAGTAAACTAAATTGAATCAGTTTTATTTTAACTACAACTACACCAGCATTCACCACTGCTCTCCTGCCTGCCTGATATGCCGAATATGCTCCACATCCTGAACGATTGTTATGGATTTCTGTCATTTTTATCTATGTGAGCAATCTACATTGCATAAAGGTGACCTGACAAACTGAACATCTTCCAACGCAAAGGTGAAAGCAACAAATACTGGGCATGTCAAAAAGGAGATGACACTGATCACTGATGGATCATAGGCAAAGCGTTCACTCAGAGGAGGAACGTGAGTCCAGTCAATGCACAGATTGTGTTCTGTCTATGCAGACACTTGTTCTTCTGCATCTCTGACTGTTCTGTTTAGCTTTATGTTGAAATAAACACTGGCGGTGTAGGATGCGGCACTCGCTCAGACTCACACACTGCAATATAAGCTTATTACTCTGTGTTTTCTCTTGTTTCTAGTCCAAATATCTAAAAACTCTTAAATCAAGGAGCATTTTCTAGACCAGCACAGAATATAGTGTTGTGTTCAGAAATAATGAGTCAAAGTGAAGAGAGTTTCTCCTTAAAACAAGCAGAATAACCTGACAACGAGGAAAGCGGAAAGTGAAAACTAGATTATTCTGCTTGTTTTAAGGAGAAACTCACTTTATTTTGACTCATTATTTCTGAAAACAAGACTAGATTTTATTCTTGTCTAAAACTGCTTCTTGATTTAAGAGTTTTCAGGTATTAGGGCTGGAAACGAGACACACTCTGAGCGCGAGCAGCAGTTTTCTCAGTGTAACTCCTCTCATAGGTCGGCGTGTGCAGACATGCTGTTGTTGTTCTGTAGGTTCAGGGTGAAGGTCAGTCAGTGCTGTTACTGTAGAGCAAACCATCGAGTTGATCAGAAACCCCAGTGAAAACAGCTCCGTCACCAGCGGACTCTGAACTCGCTCCACCAACAGGAACATGTTCAGAGCGTTTGGTTCCTTTCACACACACACACACACACACACACACACACACATACACACACACACACATACACACACAGATGTTTTTATTCTCTATATAATCCAGCATGCTGATCATTATATCGATCACAGATGCTGTGTCATCTAAACTCAAGCTCTGCGTGATCCGTTATCATCAGCGCAAACGCAGTTATCAGAAAGGGAAGCGGTTATGGCTTTACAGGCCCATATTTACTGTCATAATCAGAGCGGAGGACACAGAGCAGATAATGGTGAACTACAGTCCAGTAACGCTCATTTCACACCGTCAGTGACTTTATCTCAGAGACGCACAGGAGAATATGCACACTGATGTAGGAGCACATGCTGGAACACAGCTCTGATGAGGGCAGGAGTCCTGTGGTTTTACTGAATAACACTGTAATCACACACACGTGAGCCGGGACCCAACACCAGTCATAAGAGGAACACATCAACACTGAGATTAATACATCATCTGAAATATGCATATATGATAATGAGCCGAGACACGACTGTTAAAGAATCTAGAAATCTGAACCCTTTTTTACCCGGGGTCACCACAGCAGAATGAACCACCAACTATTTCAGCATATGTTTTGCACAGCAGATGCCCTTCCAGCTGTAACCCATCACTGGGAAACACTCATACTCTACGGACAGTTTAGTTGATCAGTTCCCCTATAGCGCATGCGTTTGGACTGTGGGGGAAACCGGAGCACCCGGAGGAAACCCACACCAACACGAGGAGAACATGCAAACTCCACACAGAAACACCAACTGACCCAGCCGAGGCTCAAACCAGAGACCTTCTTGCTTTGAGGCGATCGTGCTACACACTGCGCCACCGTGACGCCAGGGACAGTTCATCCAAATAATAATCTCAAGCCTTAGAGGCACAGTTCAGCCAAAAATGTGCATTATCATGCCATCAGTTCTTCATCCTCCTGTTTGAGTTCTGTTAAACAGAAAGGAAGATATTCTGAAGAATGCTGGAGAAAGCAGACAGTATTATTTATTCCAGCTATGGAATCAGTCTCTGCTTCCTCCAGCATTCCTCAGAGTATCTCATTTAGTTCAACAGAAGAAACTCATAAAGGTTAAAACCGCTGGATCTTTAATTCAATATTTTGTGGTGAACCGTCGCTTTATCCCAGCAGAGAAAACAATCATCTGTTTTAAAAATAACATTGATGAATATATATATATATATATATATATATATATATATATATATATATATATATATATATATATATATATATCTGTACGTACACTACTGGCCAAAGGTTTGTGCTCAGTGTGATGTGTAAATGTTTTAAAATCAGCTTCTCCTGCTCTCCAAAGCTGCATTTATGTCATCAATAATACAGCACACATTGTACAACAGTGAAATGTTATTGCACTACAGAATAACTGCTCAACAGTGGTTTATCATTTAGTTTAATCATTTATTCCAGTGATTTAATGATGCATTTTCAGCTTCATTGCTCCAGTCTTCAGTCAAAAATATATATTTTTTTACATGTTCAAACTACGTATTTAAAATGAGCTGAATCAACACAATTCTTGAGATTTCAGTGGGACAACTTAATTTTTTCATGTTCAATCCACATAAATTTGTTAAAAGTGTTAAGTAACTTAATTGATTTGTGTTGGGTCAACATGAATGAATAATGTGGAGCCCTGCATTTTTACACAGTTCAGAGTCACATGACCCTTCAGAAATCACTCTAATATGAATTATTATTGTTAATATTATCATTAATATTATTAATAATAATGGTAATTTAATAAATCCCGCCTTGACGAACAGAATACATTTCTTAAAATATAAAATAAAATAAAAACTGACCCCAAACTTTTGACCGGTAGTGTACATTACAGATGATTTCATGTTTTTTTTTTAAGATAATTATTGTGTTCATCAAGACGGCATTTATTAAATGTAAAAAAATGTTAAATTGTTAAATATTTATTAAAGTTTTAAATAACTGCTTTCTTATTGTATGTAGTTTCAAAATAAATGATTACTCCAGTCAGTATTGCTTTTATTACTATTACCATTAATAATAATAATAATAATATTAATAATAACAATAACAACAACAATAATAATTAATATTAGAGTGATTTCTGAAGGATCGTGTGACTGAAGACTGGAGTAATGAAGCTGAAAATGCATCATTAAATCACTGGAATAAATGATTAAACTAAATGATAAACGACTGTTGAGCAGTTATTCTGTAGTGCAATAACATTTCACTGTTGTACAATGTGTGCTGTATTATTGATGACATAAATGCAGCTTTGGAGAGCAGGAGAAGCTGATTTTAAAACATTTACACATCACACTGAGCACAAACCTTTGGCCAGTAGTGTGTGCATGTACACTGCAGGAGTGTTTAGAGCCTCTCCTAAACTGCCTCTACAAATCTAGTGAAGATTCAGTGTTAACGAAAATCCTGCAGAATCTACAGCAACTCACTGAATCAGTTACAGCACAGATACTGGATTAACAGCACCATTTATCTGGCTGTATGTGTATTTACTGAACTGCATGTATACTGTTACTGTGAATATGTACAGTAATTTGCTCAATGCAGCTTTAAAATACAGTACACACCGCATCACTGGCCTAGTTCATGTTACACCCGATTCACACGGGGCTTCAGCGTCAACGCTTGACAGAGGGCGTGTCTGTAGTTGGGACTGACACGATCGTCATGGCAGCATCAGCCAATGAAATTAGTCTGCAATCGGCTACTGTCTGAGCTGGGGTAGTTACATAAAGGCAGCTGATTGGCTGACGCTCCTGTTGGCGCTTGAAAAGTTGAGAAATTCCCATCTTCTGCAGCCACTGAAGCGGCGCTGACAGATCCACAGTTCAGTTCAGCAACGCTTAATGTCACCCATTCAAAGTGAGGGAGAAGCGTTGACGCTGACGCCCCGTGTGACTGGGCCGAAGAATCAGTGTTTAGCACAAGAGATGTAAATATTGCAGTATCTCTCAGATATTACGCATGGCATTGCTCCAGTGGTGTTCACAGTAATAGCGCAGTGAATAAGAGAGCAGCACAGTACCGGGGTGTTTTTGTCGGTCTGAATCCTGTAGCGTGTGATGAAGTTTGGTTTTCCAGTGACGTCCACCAGCATCAGCAGAGCATTGAACAGCCAGAAGGAGAGCGTGGGCACCAGCATAGTGCCTGATCACACACACACACACACACACACACACACACACACACAGCAGTAATGATAAAACACTGCCCACATGACGTTTATTCATTCAGTCTGCATTATTAATATCAAAAATTAAAGGGAGCGTTCACTAAAGAATTCTCATACTCGGCCGTCGCTTGTTTATAACCGGTCTGAGTTTCTGTCTTCTGCTGAACACGGAGGAAGATATTCTGAAGAATGCTGGAAACCGGTAACTATTGACTTCCATTTGTTTTTCCTGCTATGGGAGTGAATGGTTACCGGTTTTTAGCATTCTTCAGAATATCTTCTTTAGTGTTTTGAGTTGAGTTTGTTTATTTATCGCCACATCAGCAACCCGTGGCTGTTTATCGCAAGATCTGTATAGATAAAACCTTATAATATAATGATAATAATAACTTCATATCTCAGTGATACAGAATAAAAATATATAGATAAATACAATTTAAATAAAAAATAGATATAAAGATCAACTTGAGATAAATAACTTAAAATTGTAAATATAAAAATTATAATACATATTTAGTGTTCAACAGAGGAGAGAAACTCATGAAGATCCCCTTGAGGGAGAGTAAATGAGAGTCGATTGTCATTTTGGGCAGAACTAGAATGCTGATATGAGGATTTATATTCCCACAAGTAAGAAAGCTAGCTCTCGATATCTGTTATTGTGTTTATAACGTCACCATATTCTGCTCTTCAAATCGAACTGTTGATATGATAAATTGATTTCTTCTAGCTAAAATGAGATTTTCAGGTATCAGAAATACAATTCATCCTCTATATCAGCAGTCATGTGGCCGCTGGTGCAGAAGTCTATTGCTGATATAAACAGCTGAACTGCTGAGCACAAGCATGCTTTAATGTGAATGGGCACACTTACAGTACGGCTTCATTAGTTAATGTGTTCACTAACATGAATTCATCACAGTTCAACATTTACATTGCGTTATTAACATCCTAATCCATGCTAGTTAACATTACTTAATGCACTGTGAATTAATGAATGACTGTATTTACATTAATATTAACAAAGATGAATAAATACTGTAATAAATGTATTGCTGATTGTTTGTTCATGTTAGTAAATACATTAACTAATACAACCTTATTGTAAAGTGTGACCATTTAAGTTTATTGCACTTCTCTGCAATATGAATAATCATTCATTCATTCACTTTCCTTCAGCTTAGTCCCTTTATTCATCAGGAGTCATCACAGTGGAATGAACCACCAACTATTTCAGCATGTTTTACACAGCAGATGCCCTTCCAGCTGCAACCCAGTACTGGGAAACACCCATACACACTCATTCTCTCTCTCTCTCTCTCTCTCTCACACACACACACACACACACACACACACACACATACACTACGGCCAATTTAGTTCAAGTGCTGGCCACTGAGCCACCGTGCCTCCTAATATGGATATTGCATATACTCTTATCAGGACAATAATGATGATTTTTCGGTTTATTGTGCAGCCCTAATGTTATTCATGACTCACTCCACTCGAGTCAACCGAACTGAATGTGCTGTTTTCAGACAGAGCTGTTCAAGGCCTCTGGTAATATCACAGAAACACTAGACATGTCAATGTGAGGTGTTTCCCCTCAGGTGCAGCCCTAATCAATGCTTCTAATACTGATAATCAGGCCTGATCAGTAGCTGTCTGACCGATGAAGAAGAGTGCGGTCTGGTTTCCGCCCATGGCCTGGTGGATGCGGCTCCACTGCGTCTGCCAGAAGTCTCCAGATGCTCCCCAAAACCTCTGCAGATGCCTGAAGAAACACACAGGAGCACCTCACACGTCACTGACAGACGGCGCCGCAGCTTCAAATCATTTATTCTGAGTGTTGTAAACACAGTCCAACTGAAAAGTATTCAGCCTCCCGTTTAGTTTTTATTCTCTTTCAAATATTTCCCAAATGCTGCTTCATAAAGCAAGAAGATGTCCACCATATTTCATATATTACTGTAGTTTGGCTGGGAAAACTAATTCCAGGGTAATTAGGCAACTCAGTGGACAGCAGGGGTTGGTTCTGTGAACAATCTCAAAGAAAAATCCTAAAGGGCTATGTTTTAATTAAAAAAGAATTTATGGTCAATATTATTCGCCCCCTTAAGAAATATTAGTGTTGGATTGTCTCCAGAACAAACCACTGTTATACAATGACTTGCCTAATTACCCTAACTTTACCCTAATTACCCTAGTGAAGCCTTTAAATGTCACTTTAAGCTGAACACTAGTGTCTTGAAGAATATCTAGTCTAATATTATTCACTGTCATCATGGAGAAGAGAAAACACATTAGGTATACGCAGGGCCAGACAGAATCTGCAGACATCGCTAGCTATTTCTGTGCAGAATTTAGTCAAATAAATAAACTAAAAGAATAAATTAAATCTGTGGTTTTATAGTATATAGTAACTAAAAACATGAAACAATACATTTTTAACATTTAAGGTTTACAACGCAAATCCAATTAGATCTACTTGTTTGGTAAACAAAGTAAATCTCTCATATAATAATAATAATAAATAAATACATTAATGAGTTAAAGAAAGAAAGAAAAGCCATAAATGAATAAAATGCAATAATTTTGAGCCAAAGTTACTTCAGGAGTGAGTAAAATCCAGCAGCTCACCATGTGACGGAGTTTCTGAAGCCGATGAGGAAGAAGAGTCCAGAGCCGATGACGAACGCTGCCTTCCTCAGCGAGTCCCAGACGCCGCCGCTGCTCTCCTTTACATACAGAGAAGAGGTCAGATGCTGGACACGACACATTATCTGTCTGATTGCAGCTGATCTGCTCAGTATTATAAGTCAGATAATAGATGTTAACATGCAGTCAGACTCAGAAGAGCCTTCACTATAACAGAATAAACACACATATTCCACATCACTGAGCATACACGGCTAAACCTGTTTCTGGTCCAAATATCTAAAAATTCTTAAATCAAGAAGCATTTGCAGAAATAATTAAGTGAGTTTCTCCCTAAAGCAAGCTAAATAATCTACTAATGTGGAAAGTAAAGCAGTACTGCTTCAATGAGAATACTGGGTTATTTCACGTACACCACAGTCAGATTGTTTTGCTTGTTTTAAGGAAAACTCACTTCAGTTGGTCTCGTCTTTATTATTATGTTATATATCTTTCAGATGTGCTACAACACAGAAGCCTGTGCTTGTGTTTGTTTTCATTGTTTACATTTCACATACTGTGATCATCCTTTATATTAAATACAGTTATTTACTATTAATATGATGTTCTGCAAGTATAATGTTTCTGAACCATAAACAACAGTAATAATATAAACAAATATACAGTAGTTTTCTCCAACTATAGCGTATATTATACTGCAATACAGCAGTTTACTGTAGTAAAAACTAAAGTATACTACAGTATTTATCACAGTTCACCATAGTTAATACTGCAGTGTGCTGGAGCATTCATTAACTAAGAGCTGTAAATACTGTAATATACAGTTTAATGCACTTTACTGTGGTGTGGTTCAAAAACACTACTGCAGATTACCATAATACTTTCCTAATGTTTCAGTATCGATAAACAGAGACTCTGAAACATCACAATCACGACAGAACTATTCCTTATGAATATATATAAATGTTTATATAACAGATGAATATATCACACTAATATTAACAATATTACCAATAATAATAACTCACACGCAACACAAAAGCGCGACAGTACAGTACACAGAGGCTGTAATAAAGTAAATACTCACTGTGGCCATCCTGTGTGTGAGTGTGTGTAAGAGTGTGTGTGTAAATTAGTGTATGAGTGTGTGTGGAGCTCCGGCAGATGACGGACTCCGAACTGACTGACCGCAGCTGGACTGATATGTTTACAGTCGAGCTCTTCCGTTATTGGACGGCAGAACTCTCTTCAGTGATTGGACAGCCTCTGGTCAGCTGACAACATCAGCCACCGCTGCTGTAACAGACAGCAGAACTAAACCAACATCAAACTTCTCTATGTGTGTGTGTGTGTGTGTGTGTTACTTGCAGAAATAAACAAACAAATAAATAAATAAAAAGCTAATATAAACCATTACAATAAAAGAAATAAAAAAGAAGAGCAACCAGAATGATTAATATACTAAACAACTAAACTCCTCTCTTCTACAGTAAATATTAATGTGCACCCTTGTTGTTATTTATTTATTTATTTATTTATTTATTTATTTATTTATTTATATTTTAATATGATTTTAATTTCATTATTATTTCATTTATTGTCATGTTTTAGGGTTGTGATGTGGACGTCAGGATTTTGTTGTGGTTTGGGTTGTTAAATATTCAGCAGTGATGATAAAACACCAGCAGTGTAGAATATCAGTTGCATATAATAAAATCATTGAAGCTACAGCTACTGTTATCACTAATAATGTGAAGCAGGTCTGATATCATCCAATGTGTCTTAGATTTATTAACTTAATAATATAATTAAGAGTTCACTCATAACAGGAGGGTTATATCAGTGAGCTGTATGAACATTGGCTGAGCTTATTTTAATGCTGTATTAATAAGAGCCAGCATCCACAGTTTCACTTCACAACAGAAGCACTCCACATGCCTGAGCCAGAGGAGTACACCACAGAAAAGAAGAATAAACTAAAAGAAAAGAGGAGGAGAGGCTACATAATCATCATAATTATTACATACAAAGATATTACACACATATGTTACAGTCTTTAAGTGTAAAATATATACTGTTAAATGCAGTTTCAGTACAGAAAACACATTTTACCTGTCACACACACACACACACACACACTCACCACTCGTGACCTTAAAGCAAAAACAACAATAACAACAATAATAATAATAGCAATAATAATAACAACAATAATAATAATGTAATACCAATAATAATAATAATAATAATAATAATAATAATAATAATAATAATAATAATAATAATGTAATAACAATAATAATAATAATAATAATGTCATAATAATAATAATAGTGTAATAACAATAATAATCTAAATTATGGAGAAACAGAACTTATGCAATAGAAAGGAAAATTGTTCAATATTTGACTTCAGATGTAGAGTATGAGGCTGTAGAAGAGTAGAAAGTATGAGGCTGTAGCAGAGCTTATCTGTACACACAGACAGACACAAGAGTTTCTGCATGAGAGAAGAGGAGTGCAGCTCCATGAACACACACTGATCTCTCTATCAGCGGACTGATAAAGCCTCCTCATGCTGGCAGATTGCTTCCTCAACACCGTGTCTGTTTGTTTGTTTAACTGCTTTGTCCTTTATTTATTTGTTTGTTTTGTTTTTATATACTATAGACCATTTCAATGTGGTGATGTCATTGGCCCATGAACATTTCCTGCTTGTTATCAAACTATTTCATAACTGTAACAAAAGGGAATTCATTCATAACTTAAGGTTTCAACAGCCATCATAACATTATTTATTAATACGTGGTTCTTTTTGGATTCGCAGAAGCAATAGAAATTAAAAATATAAAACAGGAAATATGTTGGGACCATTGTTTTTGTTTACATCCCTCAAAATGGTCTAAAATAGACTGATAGCTCCGCCCTAAAGGACTGACAGCCCCACCCCAAATGATTGAAAGCTCCGCCCTAAAGGACTGACAGCCCCACCCCAAATGACTGATAGCTCCACCCTAAAGGGCTGACAGCCCCACCCCAAATGACTGATAGCTCCACCCTAAAGGGCTGGCAGCCCCACCCCAAATGACTGATAGCTCCGCCCTAATGACAATCCATGTGACCAGAAGTGAAGAAAGTAATTTTGAGGGAAAGGGAAGGTTCATTCATTCATTTATTTTCCTTCAGTTTAGTCTCTTTATTCATCAGGGGTCGACACAGCGAAATGAACTGCCAACTATTCCAGCATATGTTTTATACAGCGGATGCCCTTCCAGCTGCAACCCAGTACTGGGAAACACCCATACACACTCATTCACACACACACACACACACACACACACACACACACACACACACACTACGGCCAGTTTAGTTCATCAGTTCCCCTATAGCGCATGTGTTTGGACTGTGGGGGAAACCGGAGCACCCAGAGGAAACCCACACCAACACGAGGAGAACATGCAAACTCCACACAGAAACACCAACTGACCCAGCCGAGACTCGAACCAGAGACCTTCTGAGCCATTATGAGGGCAAATGGACATTTACTGAATGATGAAGCGCACAGGTATCTGATCTGCTTGGAGGTTCATGAGCTGTACTGCAGATACTCGCCAGAGGGCGGCGACACCAAAGTGACAGTTCCGCTGTGCCGGAAGTGCTGAACCGGAAGTGCAGAGCAGCGGATCTCACACACAGGATCAGGCAGGATGAGCTCTGCCCCGCGCCGGTTCCGCTGCTTCGCGCTCTGCCTGTGTGTGATCAGCGGACTCACCACACTCTACGGTAAACACACACACACCACACTCTCTGGTACACACACAGACACACACACTCTCCGGTAGAGGTAAACACACACTCGCCTGGAGCCCGGAGTGTGTTTACCGTCAGGTTACTGTGTTCATTACAGATATTCGCCGTGTTTATACGCTTATTCTGCCCTGTTTTACCCTGTGTTTATATTGTATGTTTTACCATTTGTTTACCTTATGTTTAGCTCTGTGTTTACCCTGTTTCACACTGCGTTTACCGTGTGTGTTTACCGTGTGTGTTTACCGTGTGTGTTGTGCGCAGATGTGTCTGCATCAGAGGCCGCAGCTCCTCCAGATGTGGAGCTCCAGACGGCCCCAGCGCTGCACTCACAGTCTGAAGAGGTGCTGGAGCGGCCGGGCCCCCGAGAGCCCTGTGTGGAGGAGCCCCAGGAGCCGCTGGAGCTGCGGCCAGCCGTCAGTCACGCAGACACCGCAGAGAACCAGAACCAGAGCTTCAGCGAGGCGGCGAAGACCTTCAAGGTGAACTGTGAGAAGAGGAACATCAGCACAGAGGAGCAGCTCACGGTGCAGGTGCTGAACGCCTCTCAGGTGAGCACATCACACACACACACACACACACGCACACCACACACACACACACACACACACACACAGTGTTCTTACTAATCAAACAGTATATAGTAAAGTTTAGATAGTAATGTGTAGTGGTGTAACGCATCACAAATCTCACAGTTCTGATCACACTACAGTGTTTGAGCACAGATTGGACCATTGTTCAGATCAGCAGAAAAGGAAGGAGACAGATGTCATTTACTGTCCATTTATACTAAAATACTCCTGCAAAACCCCACTGGCTTTAACCAGCAGAACTCAGAATCTGTGATTTGAATAAATATAAACATTAAGAGATAACCAGCTGAACACAAGGACAGAGGATGTCTGCTGCTAATGCTGAATATAGTAATCTGACATCTTCTGCAACATCATGTTTATTTTCAGGTAATGATTCAACAGTTCACACATGCAGCTTCGCGTCTCATTATAGGTGGGTCATTTCTGCAAACCCGCTCAGTGACATCATGTTGATGGTTGTTTGTCTCCACCTGTTGGTCACTTATTGTAATTGCTACCACATTCACCAGCGTCAGGCTTTATTAAACAGAGATTTTAATCTTTATCATAAACATCAGTGCTTATATCTGAACTATAAACTGTTCTCCCAGCCAGAGGCATCGCTGGACCCTATTTACTGGGGCACGTGCAAGTGTATTTATTAAGAGTGGTAATTCTGAAATATAGATGATATTCTCTATGTGCAACCGAACCATCACTGGTGAAAGCAAACTGAGCATGTGCGCAGAAATAAACCATACCCGCACGCTCCGCTCCTGCTTGATGCTGACGCGCTGCTCCTACTCTCAGTGTAAGTCCCCATTGTGAACATGCAGACCCAAAACATATTTAGACTCAGCATATGCCTCCTGACAGAGTTTGTGTATGAAGCAAAAGAGGGATGATGAGTCAGGGAGGTAAGACTTAATCAAGCTCATCTCCACCATGAGTCAGGTCTGAGAGCACACAACAGATCATTCTACTAAACATCTCCTTTGTATTCTGTTGTATTGTCTAGGGAAGGTAATTCTAATGAAATTAATATTCATGCAGAAGGTTTCTTAAATTATCTTCGCTTCACTCCAGTTGTGTCTTTACTTTGTTTTCCAGTTACATTTTGAGTCATTTCTGTTATTTATTTACAATAATAACTGTATAATAACAATAACACTGTTATTTATTATCATTTATATGTATTTATTCATTCATTCATTCATTCATTTTCTTAATGGCTTAGTCTCTATTAATCTGGGGTCGCCACAGCGGAATGAACCGCCAACTTATCCAGCACATTTTTACGCAGCGGATGCCCTTCCAGCCGCAACCCATCACTGGGAAACACCCATACACACTCATACACTACGGACAATTTAGCTTACCCAATTCCCCTATAGCGCATGTGTTTGGACTGTGGGGGAAACCGGAGCACCCGGAGGAAACCCACACCAACACGGGGAGAACATGCAAACTCCACACAGAAACACCAACTGACCCAGCTGGGACTCGAACCAGCGACCTTCTTGCTGTGAGGCGACAGCACTACCTACTGCGCCACTGCGTGGCCATTTATATGTATATTTATTTATGGGGGAGCTGTGCCCCAGTAGAGCGTGGTGTCTAGCAGCGCCCCTGCTCCCAGCACTTCTGTGTTATTAGATTAGATTAGATTAGATTCAACTTTATTGTCATTACACATGTACAAGTACAAGGAAACGAAATGCAGTTTAGGTCTAACCAGGAGTGCAATAGCAGCAAGTGCAGGATACAGGTATAAGTTATAAAGTGCAGTTATAGAAAACTATGGTGATATTTACAGATGGATGTACTATGAACATTATATACAGGTTGTGTTAGCTATGAACAGAGATTTACAATAGATGGAGATATGTACAGGTTGCTATTAATAATCAGAAGTGTGCAGATAGATAAACATAATTACAAATGTACATGTACAGTGGGTGTGTACATAATTACATATGTACATGGGTATGTACAGTTCAAATAAATGAATCAGTGCAATGAATATGTGCAATTTTTAAATAGTGCAGTGATTATGATTATTTCATTGTTAGTAACTGAAAATGTGTAGAAACTGAATCTCTCTCGATCAAATGCAGATTTAAACGCAGCGCTTCGATAATAAATCAACCGTGATCCGTCACAGCCCTAGTGAAGTGTCACCTTTAGCTGTGATGTACAGCTGATCTTTCAGCAGAAAATAAATGTTCATAGGGCTTATTCCTGTATTAGAGCTGCTGTATACTGCACCT
>CAIGQS010000057.1:154387-164387 GCA_903798195.1 Danio kyathit
CTAATGCTAATGTTTGTTATTTTGAAAGCAGAGCGCTGATTATATTAACGCTACATCTGACGCGCATGCGCTTACTCGATCAGCTCTTCATAAAGCACACCTATAACCATTTGTCTTGTGTTGTTTGTGTGTAAAGGCTCGTGTTGTTTGTCGATATAGTGTGCGCGTCTGTGGTTAGCTGTACTGGGTAGCGGGGTGTTTTCTGTCCTCCGCGGTGACCGGGGTGCGGTGTGTCCGCTGGCCGGCAGAGGACGCTCGCAGACCGGCTACAGCCCGCGCAGCCGCCGCGGCTCCACATCTGCTTTATTCGGCAATATTCAGTGCAGTCCCGCGTGAATAAACACTTCAAAACTCTGCATACATGTACAGTGACGCTAAACATCATGTTTGATTCGTAAAACCGGTTTGTCTCGCACTCTACTACACATGTAGTAAATGTATGATTAAAATGCACTTTTATAACTGAAGAGTAAAAGTATTTTACAGCAAATAATCATGATTTGATAAATTAATGAGGCTCTGCGTGAAAGAAGTGTTCATCAGTAGGCCCACACGGAGACTGCACGCGCACACGTCCACAGATGTTCAGCCATCACTGAGTCTGTGTGTTTACTTCTGTAAATGTGTCTACATTCATATTTATTCAGTTTTTACATTCATTTCACTAATATTGGTGTGATATAATAACAGTAATGTGATATTATAGTAGTTTGTAAAGTAAAATCTTCTGCCTTTTAGTAGTTATATGAGAGACTTGCTTTGTTCACTAAATAAGTGGATCTAATTGGATTTGCATTGTAAACATTCAATAAAAGTTGAAAATGTTTTATTTGTTGACTTCATATATTAAGTTTTAGTTATGATACTCCTGATTCTGCATAAATCTGCAGATTCTTTACTAAATTCTCAGCAGAAATAGCAAAAACTGTCCACAGATTGTGTCCGGCACTACTCATGAGTCTGTTTGTTTACACAGACATGTATGAGATGAATAGGAGAAAATAAAGCATATACTTGTTTATAATAGTTTTGTGTGTTTTTAGACAGTAGACGTGCATTATTTATTAATTAGCAATTATATTTGATCAGTGAGGCCTGTTCTAAGAGGAAGACTAATGTTCTGTGTTCTGTCACACTCATGTTGGTGATCATAAGATAAACACTTCTAGTGTGTGTAGTTTCATCAGTTTAACCCGAAATATAGTCAGATATAGTCATCAATTCTGTTGATAAACCTGTGTGTAGTCCTGAAGAGCTGTGTGTGTGTGTGTGTGTGTGTGTGTGTGTGTGTGTGTGTGTGTGTGTGTGTGTGTGTGTGTGTGTGTGTGTGTGTGTGTGTGTGTGTGTGTGTGTGTGTGTGCTCCAGCAGCCGGCGCGTCTCTCCCCAGAGGAGCGTCAGCAGGTCCTCCAGGAGCTGAAGGGCAGTGGATGGACAGAGCTGGAGGACAGAGATGCGCTGCACCGAGAGCTCACCTTCAACACCTTCAACCAGGTGTGTGTGTGAGAGAGAGAGAGCGAGTGTCTGAGGATCAGCAAAGCAGTAACATGTAGAGGAGCTGATCGCACACACACACACACACACACACACACACACACATGCACACACACACAGAGGAGCTTGTGTTCTGAGCTCCAGCAGATCCTACAACACTCTGTATATGGCTCACAGTCAGCAGTTTTACTTTATCAAAGATCATTACCGTATTAAAGCTGCCATCTGCTGCACTGGTGCAATAAGTTAAAGTGTTCCCTGATATCTGCATGGGCTCGTGGGTTTATGGCTTAGATAACTTAAAAAATCTCCAGAAACGGTTTTATATGCGCCTGTATTACTGCATGAACACCCCTACAGTCACAATCTCCTTATTGACCATATTTGGATTGGTCTTGAATATTAATGAGCACACACACACACACACACACACACACACACACACACACACACACACACACACACACACACACACACACACACACACACACACACACACACACGATGTACGCAGACAATGTAATACTTAACATCCATACTCAAACTGTAGTAAGAAACGAAGCAGAGGCCTAATTAAATCTGTTTAACTCTGTGTGTGGAGGGTTATTTTACCAACACAGAGAATGTGTGTGTGTGTGTGTGTGCGTGCGTGCGTGCGTGCGTGTGTGTGTGTGTGTGTGTGCGTGCGTGCGTGCGTGCGTGCGTGCGTGCGTGCGTGCGTGTGTGTGTGTGTGTGTGTGTGTGTGTGTGTGTGTGTGTGTGCGCGCGTGCGTGTGTGTGTGAACTGCCTTATATAAACCCATCAGAGGAACATTGGCCTGTTCTGCTGATGAGATCTGCTGTGGATATAGACTAAACTGTAATTAAACTCTACACAGGAGAGTGTTAGAGATGTGTTGTGTTGTGTATTAAGCTATATTGTGAAAGGAAACACAGGCAGCAGTTAATATCAGCCTCTGCATGAACAGATGAGCTGATGATGCGACACCGTTCAGCATCTACATGTGTGTGTATCAGATCTCACAATAAACCCCATACATTACCACATGATGCCGTTGAACACAGCGTTTGCCTCTTCAGAGAGGAGCTGGATGAATGTGTAATCTGTATATCCTGCATTTTGTCTCACTGGGAAACGCTGTGGTTTATCAAACATGAATATTAATGATCCCAGATCTGCATATCAGTCTGTGTTCTCCTGATGATGGCTGCTCCTCATGTCTGGATGCCTGAGAGCCCCGCAACAGTCTGCTGTGTGTTCTGATTGGCCTGTTGTCCACCGCGGTTTCACACATGAGAGTGAGGAAGCAGTGGTGTGTGAGGCTCATGGTGTGGCCATCTCCATACACTGATCTCTGATTACTCCTCTATGCCTAGATAAACCCAGATTTACTCTATAGGACACCTTTAAGATGATGATATTTGATAAATGTCTTACTGATAATACTTCACAACCTAATTTGTTTAGTAATACCCAAAGCTGAGCACTACAATTACACAACTTTAAAGTCCACATGAACTGGAAGCTGCGACTGTTTGTTTGTACATATTGTGACGCAGTTCCTACAGAAACAGAATATTAAATGAGTAAACAGTGGGCGTGGCTTGTTTTTCTACTGCAAGCTTATTGGATGTAGTGTAGTAGGTGTGTCATTCAGAAAGATGGGTTTGGGGAGCGTTACTACAACCTAACTGACTCCTCCTCCTTCTCACCATTTCTGTTTGGAGGGGCGTGGTTAAGTATGTTGGCCACGCCCAATATTTCAGACAGACCTAATCCGAGAATTTAACTGAAAACCAACAGGAAGTGCATTTGCAGATCTCAATTAAAGATTAGACGAGCAGACTGTTGTTGTCTTAATGACCTGCACAGATGAAGTGATCAGCACAGAGCGAGCAGTGTGAGCTCACAACATCAGCATGGTGAGATTTGATGTGGTGTACTTTAAAGGTTTTACTTGAACCCTCAGGGGTCATATTGCCAGAACAGTCATGTCCAGACAGATTTAATCCTATCCTCAGAAAAGTGGAACACTTATGTTTTCAGCTTTCAGGTGGTTTATAAAATGTAAACGCTGAAGAATTGAGACTCACTTGAGGATCAAGGAGCGTTTCTGGGTTATATGAGTGTGGAGAACTCCTCTCCTGCTGCCTCATGTGTCTGTGGACACTGATGGATCTTATTAATCAGGATTCACAGATCAACAGAAAGTCCAAAAGAACAGAAATGAACAGAATGTTCTGTAACATTTTAGGCCTTTTATTGACCTTATACTCTGCGTATGAGCGGGCGCAGCCATTTCAATCTCTTTGGCTTAAGACTCCTGCTCTCATTCCCTTCCGTTCATCTTTAGACATTGAAAACAGCTTGGGGTGGCGCAGTAGGTAGTGCTGTTGTCTCACAGCAAGAAGGTCGCTGGTTTGAGTCCTGGCTGGGTCAGTTGGTGTTTCTGTGTGGAGTTTGCATGTTCTCCCCATGTTGGCGTGGGTTTCCTCCGGGTGCTCCGGTTTCCCCCACAATCCAAACACATTCGGTACAGGGGAACTGGGTAAGCTAAATTGTCCGTACTGTATGAGTGTGAATGAGTGTGTAAGGGCATCCGCTGTGTAAAACATGTGCTGGATAAGTTGGCGGTTCATTCCGCTGTGGCGACCCCAGATTAATAAAGGGGCTAAGCTGAAAAGAAAATGAAGGAATGAATGAATGAAAATCAGCTCGTTCTGCTTCTTGATGTTGCTAACTGATATTGTCTTATATTATTCTGCTTTGTCTGTATAGTCATGAGCACAGCTGGTTGTAGAGCGAGTAGTTTGACGGTTTTCTGAAGTTTATTATTCCTAGTCATTTCATTTTCAGGCAACTGAATCGAAAGATTGCAAAAATGGGTGCACGTCCCCATTTTAGAATAAGGTCAATAGTGTGTGTGTGTGTGTGTGTGTGTGTGTGTGTGTGTGTGTGTGTGTGTGTGTGTGTGTGTGTGTGTGTTTGCGCGTGTACGTGCCAATGTCCCCACAGGTATAATAGTACCAGTAGATTTTTGTGAGGACATGTTTTGGTCTCCATGAGGAAAAGGGCTGATCAGTCAGGCTGAATGAAGGAGTGTGGAGATGTGAAAGTGCAGAGTGTCTGTTGTGAAGGTTGAAGAGAGAATATACAGTCTGTACACTCTCAGAAAAAAGGTACATGATGGTACAAATAATGCTCCTTAAAGAACAGTTTTGTACCTGTGTAAAGGTTGTACCTTATGAGTACTGAAAAGAGCTCTTATGATGCTGTTCTGTACCTTTTGTGGTACAATTGAAATGAAGGTACACAATTGTTCTCATATATAAGCTACATAAGTGTTGGACGACTCCTTTATTACATTATCTGAAATAAATATGACTGTAAAGGCAAAGGGATTTATGATTAATCTCCATATTAAAACATGAATCATCATTTAAAAGCATGTGCTTGAAGAAACACATAAACATTATTAAGTTCTATAATACAAAACAGCAGCTAAAACAAAACTTTAGGTGTTGTAAACTAAACATTTAGGGCATTTTTAATAAACATTTGGTAAGTGTTTTCTGATAAATACAGTTTCATTATTGATATCTGCACCTTTTAGCGTTTGTTTTTCACTACACACGTGAGCTGGCAACAGTCCTGTATATGCAGAGTGTTCATGCAGACTGTAACCATGATAGTGACATGACAACAAAGGTGCAGATCCAAATGCAGGCTTTTATTAGAGGGATGGTCAGGTAAGCAATGATCAAGACAGGAGCAAGCAGATGTGTGAGGGCAATCCAGAGTCGTAGAAATTATAACAGGCAGATAATCAAAAGGCTGGCGGCAGGCTGGGCTAAACAGGATAATCAAGGTGAGGGTCAAAAACACGGCAAAGACAAAACAAGGAAACGCTTAGAATTGCAACTGGAACAGAATACAAGACTCGGCAATGAAGTGAGTGTGTGTGCTGCTTATGTACTGTGTGTAATCAGTCTTTGACAATCCTCCGGTGGTGTGTGTGTTCAATCAGTGGAGATGAGGAACATGTGTGTGTGAGCGGAGTGCATGTGTGGAGATGTAGTCCATTAGATGGTAGATTTGTAGTCCATTGTGTTTGTGCAAGTAAACCAGCGATCTAAGGGGAGAAGATCGCTGGTGATCGTGACACAGACACTTTAGGTTTGATTGATGTTAGAGTCTTTTTTTATTCTTTATTGTAAATGGGAAAGCTGCATTTAGACAGAAATAAACTTTTTTAAAAACATTGTTTATAAATGTGTTGGATGTTTTATATTTACTGAAAATAAATTACTCATTCTGGATAAAGCAAAACGCCTTTAAATAGTTCTTGAAGTGGTGCCTTCATGGTCAGATCTGTACCTTTGATGAAGCCACAGTATTGTATCTGCAGGTTTTAAAAATCAAAGGTAGCTTTTGGGTTCCCAATCATGTCCTTAAAGGTACAAACTGCAATGGGACAACCTTGTTTCTTTGTCTTGAGGTACAATTCTGTTCCATATAAAGGTGCTGCCCCCGTGACAAGGGCTTCTACCTTCTTTGGTACAACATTGAACCATTTTTTTCTGAGAGTGCACAGTACAAACATCAGTACAACTGTGTGTGTGCGTGCGTGCGTGCGTACGTGCGTGTGTGTGTGTGCTCTCTCTCTCTCTCTCTCTCTCTCTCAAATTCAATCTTGCTTTATTGGCATAACTAATGCTACAAACATTTACATTAAACAGAGCATATGAAAACAGATGATGTAGCAGTGAAGAATAAAACCGTAATGGAGCCTTTCCACATGTGTGTGTTTCTCGTGTGCAGCAGCAGTGGTCATAGTGTGTGAACTCAGAGCGCAGTGAGTGTGAGAGTGCAACACATCATTACTCTACACTCCTGTCTGCTGAAATAATGACAGAGAGACTCCAGGATGGTGTTATCAAGACTTTCAGAAGAGGAGAACAATAGTGCGAGACTGATAACAGCAGATAGAGGAGAGCATCATGTCAGATCTACTGTCCTGCACACGCACAGGAGTTCGCTTTCTGTTATTTGATGCAGAGATGATATAATACACGCATGAATACAGATAAATGTTCATACGCTTTTAGAAAATCTAAATATTAAACATTTTTAAGGAGTTTAAGATGCTGTTGAGCGTTAAACACGTCAGGACAGAATTCTCTCTCTCTCACACACTCACACACTCACACACTCACACACACTCCCCCTCTCTGTCTCTCCTCCCCCTGGTGTCGCTCTGCATTATGCTGAAGCTGAGCAGAGCTCCTCTCGGCCTCAATTGAAGTTTTGATCAAAATGATTTCTTTCACAAACAATCAGATTGGTTAAAATCTTTCAGAAAACCACCAACTCTCTCTCTCTCTCTCTCTCCCTCTCTCTCTCTCTCTCTCTCTCTCTCTCTCTCTCTCTCTCTCTCTCTCTCTCTCTCTCTCTCTCCTCTCTCTCTCTCTCTCTCTCTCTCTCTATCTCTCTCTCTCTCTCTCTCTCTCTCTCTCTCTCTCTCTCTCTCTCTCTCTCTCTCTCTCTCTCTCTCTCTCTCTCTCTCTCTCTCTCTCTCTCTCTCTCTCTCTCTCTCTCTCTCTCTCTCTCTCTCTCTCTCTCTCTACTCTCTCTCTCTCTCTCTCTCTCTCTCTCTCTCTCTCTCTCTCTCTCTCTCTCTCCCCTCTATTTCTCTCTCTCTCTCTCTCTCTCTCTCTCTCTCTCTCTCTCTCTCCATTTCTGCTGTTCTTCTGTTCCTGATGGTGACTCAGAGTTTTCCACTGGCACGTCTCCGCTGTTCTGCCTTTCAGTCACACACTTTTATAATGCACAACAACAATGAAACCTCTTCAAGCAGATTTTAGACATTTTTCGAGTGTGTTCTGAGCTCAAACAGACGTGAGCGCGCTCTGAGGGCTAAACCTGAGGAGAGGAACATAATCAAATGCTCAGCAACTGAGGAAAGACTCTGGTCTCGCTGTGGTGTTTACTGCCAGTGAAATCTGCTGAAACTGACTGATGAACACAACATTATCATCATCATCATCATCATCATCATCATCACTTCTGGCTAATTATAATTCTTTATCAGCCTTCCCCCAGTGCTGTTTAATGGAGAGATGTTGAAACATGATAGTTTTAATAACCGATATCCAATCACACAGAGTCTGTGCGCACAGAAATACACACATTTATCAGCTCAGCACACGTCTGTTTATTTACTCATGCATCTGTGTGTCAGTATATTTATTCAGATTTAATATTCATTTCAGAATTATCACTAATATGCAAATGTTTATATTATTTATCACAATAGTCTTTGTACGGTAACATTTTCTGTCTTTAGATATTATAAGAGACTCGCTTTGTTTACAGAACATGGCGATCTGATTAGATTGATTATATTGGAACTTTGATGGCGCAGTGTGTAGCACGATCGCTTCACAGCACTCAGGTCTCTGGTTCGAGTCCCGGCTGGGTCAGTTGGTGTTTCTGTGTGGAGTTTGCATGTTCTCCTCGTGTTGGTGTGGGTTTCCTCCGGGTGCTCCGGTTTCCCCCACAGTCCAAACACATGCGCTATAGGGGAACTGATCAACTAAACTGGCCGTAGTGTATGAGTGTGTGTGTCAATGAGTGTGTATGAGTGTTTTCCAGTACTGGATTGTGGCTGGAAGGGCATCCGCTGTGTAAAACATGCTGCAATAGTTGATGGTTCATTCCACTTTGGTGACTCCTGATAAATAAATGGACTAAGCCGAATAGAAAAGGAATGAATGCATGAATGAGTGAATGACAGTAAATAATATTAGACTAGATATTCTTCAAGACACTAGTGTTCAGCTTAAAGTGACATGTAAAGGCTTCACTAGGGTAATTAGGGTAAAGTTAGGGTAATTAGGCAAGTCATTGTATAACAGTGGTTTGTTCTGGAGACAATCAGGAAAATGGCTTCCCTTAATAAGGAATAATAATATTAAGCTGAATTCTTCTTTTCTTTTTTAATTAAAAATTGTTTTTTTCAGCCAAACTAAAAGACTAAATTAAAATGAGCCAGAAGAGAAATATTACAGTAAACACAGTGAACATGCCTTTACTCTGTTAAACAGCTCTTACAGTAATAAACCTAAACTATAATAGAATAAAACATCCACAGCAGAGATAATAATAATAATAATAATAATAACAGTATTATTTAACGTGATGTTCTACCCACAGATGAGCATTTACTCACTGTCTATTGGGCACAGATCTGTACGGGTTTCTTTATTCTGTTATTCCACACTAGAGGAGATGTTTTGAAGAAACCGGTAACCATCGACTTACATAAAGGATAAACAGATACTGTGGAAGCGAATGGTTACCAGTCAAAACATCTTCTTTAGTGTGGAATAACAGAAAAAAGAAAAACAAAGAGCTGTGGAGCAGCAATGTGTGAGTGAATGATGATAGACTGTTCAACTATATTATATTTTAGATATATCTGAATATTTAATAACTGCATTAAAATTAAACTGAATATATATGTGTATAAATGTCCATCACTGAGTCTGAAGATCGTCTCTCACTCAATCTGTGTGTGTTTAGAAAGCGATCCGCACGTGTGTGCGTGTGTGTGTGTGTGTGTGTGTGTGTGTGTGTGTGTGTGTGTGTGTGTGTGTGTGTGTGTGTGTGTGAGACTCAATGCCACCCCGACGGCCAAATGCTCTCATCCCGTGTTTTATGACAATCATGGCGTAATAACAGAAAATGCCCCTAAAGTGGCGGTTCTGATTAAAACAGACGAGGCCTGCGAGATGTCAGGAGTGATTATACTGCTGCTGACAGAGGAACCGCCGCACAGACCTGCTCACTGCAGCACTGTACACACACACACACACACACACACACAGATGAAGAACACCTTTCACACTGTGCATTAGACAAAGGCCTTTATAGAGTGAGGGTTATATCATCACTGAATGAAAGTGAACAGACGATTATAGGAAACTACATGACCTCACAGCACCAAACAAACAAACCCAAAATTAACATGATCATTTATTCTCCTTTCATACACTTTCATGAGTGTCTTTCTTCTGTAAAACACAAAAGAAGATAGTTAGAAGAATGCTGTAGACCGGTAACCACTGACCTCCACTGTGTGAGTTTTTCCTACACTGTAAAATTTCCCTGAATCAGCAGTTTTACATATTTTGTGATGCTTGTTATTATTTTTCCCTGTTTATTTCTGCTTCTGAACTGCATTATGGGATCTTGATCTTTCCTCCAACAATGTTTCACCTGTAAAGGTGTGTAAAGTGTGTTTTCTGCTCATGTGTAACAGTGTGCAGTGCTGTATAGTGTGTGTTGGTGTTGTATATTACACTACAGAAACCTTGTAATAAACTGCAGCACATTCTCTGCTATTTTACACACTTATTCCTCTATAGATATTATTTATTATACATTATATTATTATTTTAAACCACTAAAATGTTAGTAAAAGTCACTTTTGTTGAACTGTAGAG
>CAIGQS010000057.1:169387-184387 GCA_903798195.1 Danio kyathit
TCATTCAGTCATATATCAATATATCTGTCTATTCATTTATTCATATATTTGTTCATTAATTCATTCATTCATTAACTCATCTTTGTATTCATTCATTCAAATCCGCTCGTTCGCTCATTCATTCATTCATTCATTCATTCATTCACAGTTAGGCTGGGGTCTGACTCTGTAAATAATGTAAGGCCTGGTGTACTCCTGCAGATTTATGGAGCTTCAGTCTGCCTCCGTCCAGAGATCTCTGTGGACCCATGAAAGCACTGATGTTTAGCAGAAGGATTTCAGGGCTGTTTGAGGGTTCAGCAGGTCTGTCAGACTGAAAACACCACTGACCAGCAGCTGTGATGTGGTGGGTCATTAAATGAAGGTGTTTTTGCCCAATCAAGCATGCAACCTCAGGAAAACGTATCAGGATATCAGGGTTTCCTAAAGACACACAGTCAGACATCAGCATCAGGAAGGGGAAACACACTGATTCCCACACGGCTGACCGTACTGCATATCCACCGCATACAGCCAGACCCGTCTCGAGGACATAAGATGAGTTTCAGAGGAGGCATTCATTCATTTCCATTATTTCTTTAATTCATTCATTCATTCATTCATTCATTCTCACCCTTTCATTCAAATAATCATTCACTCATTTCCATCATTTCAATAATGCATTCATTCATTTACATTCTTTCTTTTATTTATTCATCTATTAATTCAACCATCCTTATATTCATTTATTAATTCATTCATTCATTTCTACCATTAAATTAATTCAAATAATCATTCACTCATTTCTATAATTTCTTTAATTCATTATTCATTCATTTCCATTCTTTTTCCATTCATTTCCATGCTTTCTTTCATTCATCTATTCATTCAACCATTCTTATATTAATTCATTCATTTCCACCATTTAATTAATTCAAATAATCATTCACTTATTTCATCACTTCATTAATTCATTAATTCATTCATCCATTGCCATTCTTTCTTTTATTCATTCATCTTTTCATTTAACCATCCTTATAGACATTCATTCATTCATTTCCACCATTTAATCAATTCAAATAATCATTCAGTAATTTCCATCACCTCATTAATTAATTAATTCTTTCATTTCCATTATTTTATTTATTCATTCAACCATCCTTATATTCATTCATTCATTCATTTTTACCATTTATTTAATTAATCATTCACTTATTTCCATAATTTCATTAATTAATTCATTATTCATTCATTCATTTCCATTCTTTTTCCATTCATTTCTATGTTTTCTTTCATTCATTTATCCATCTCTTCATCTCATTCATTCTCATCCTTTCATTCATATATTCATTTGTTTATTTCCAATCTTTACCTTTTCAATAATTTCCACCCTTTCGTTTATTCAAATAATCATTTATTCATTCATTTCCATAATTTCATTCATTAATTTCCACCCTTTCTTTCGTTTATTTATCATTCAATTCATCTATTCATTTAACCACATGTTCGTTCATTCATTCGTTCATTCATTCATTCATTCATTCACCCATCTCCAGAAGTATTTCCAGTTTTGTGTGTGTTTCCATCAGTTGTTTGGTCTGTTCAGTCTGGGTTTACACAGTGTGATGCAGTCTGGGAGAAACTGACTTTTTATTATTAGTCAACATAAATGACTGATTAGTGACATAAATCCAAATACACATAATCAATAATATTGATGAACAAAAATCACAATGTGAATAAATAAATGAATTATAACCATGACTAAAATCCTGAAATGAAATAAATACAATAGATTTAGATATAAACAGTAACATAACGGTTGAGATTTTCATCTGTTTTCATTAGGACACAGTTATAACAGTGGAGGATCGAGACCGGATTATTAGATTCCTTCAAGAAATCTGTAGGAGAAACTACTGTAGCTGCTCTAGGATGTGTTAGTGACCTCACGTCACATGTGTGCTCTTCAATCACACAACACTGTGATTCTCCTGACTAATGTACAATGAAGCTAGAATACAGAGAGAGTAGCGCATGTTAGCATGCTGCTGTTGTTGAAGCAGGATCTGTGCATATCAGACTAATTAGAAACAGTGCTTTAACCACAGCTCCAGGCTGTAGATCAACCACACTAATGCTGTTCACTGAGCTGCAGGACACTCACTCTGAGTCACTGGACACACTTTACACTATACTGCAGTAATGTACAGTCAATACTGCAGCGTTTCTGACCACTGGAAAGCACTTCAATGAGTCTGCTGTGCTGATCGCTATGGTAACACAACAACTACAGTAATTGATCTGTTGTGGTGATTCTACAGTCGCTATGGTAACACAACAACTACAGTAATTGATCTGTTGTGGTGATTCTACAGTCGCTATGGTAACACAACAACTACAGTAATTGATCTGTTGTGGTGATTCTACAGTTGCTATGGTAACACAACAACTACAGTAATATAAACAAAAGCCCCAGTACTGTAGTTTTCTACAGCTATAGTGTATGTTAAACTACAATACACCACAGTTTACTGTAGTAAAGCTAAAGTATACTACAGTATTTATAACAGCTTAGTTAACACTACAGTATGCTGGAGCATTCATTACCAAACAGTTGTACAAATAACTCCCTCTTTAATAATTCACTTTGCTATAGTGAGGCTCATGAATGCTGCAGTTAATGGCTAAATCTCCCTTTGTCTGAGAGTTTGGCCAGTGTCTGCAGCTTCAGCTCTTCAACATAACATATTTAATCATGTATTTTTACCTTTTCTTTGTCAGCTGGTGTAACCTCACGGATTATGATTTCATTTTACCAATATATAAACAAAGCAGTTCATCCATCATGCGGTCATGCCACATCTAGCTGAAGACTAAATTATTCTTCTGTGAAACTGACATTATTTCATTATATTCTCTATTATATTTTTCTCCTGGAGGAAGTCTTTGAGATCAGCTGGATTTAAAAAATGTAAAACTGTTGTGGTCAATATTATTAGCCCCCTTCATTTTTATTTTTGATTGTCTACAGAAGAAACCGCTGTTGACCCATGACTTGCCTAATTACCTTAAAATAAATGTTTCTCCAGTAAACTTCATCCGGGAAATATCTGAGAAATAATGACATGTTCACAGCAGGCCTTATAATATTTGCGTTCACCTGTATGCAGGATGTTTTTATTCCGTATATGATCAGGTTTATTTTATGTTCATATGAGGTGTCCGTCTTTCAGTAATTTACCATTATAAGTCAATCCCAGGGTAGATTTCTGTGTAAATATTGTTCATCACTGTACTCATGTTTTAATGACACACACTGGGTTAAAGGCACAGTTCACCCAAAAATGTAAATCATCATTTCTCCATCCTCCTCTTCCTCCAACCCGTTTGAGTTTCTTTCTTCTCTTGAACACGAAGGAAGATATTCTGGAGAAAAACAGCCCTTGATTTCTGTAGTGTTGTATTATCCTGCTATAGACGTCAGTGGTTACAGGTTACCAACATTGTTCAACACGTACAGTAAACAAACAAAAACAGATTTATTAAACAGATATATTTATTAAAAATAATATTTTAGAAACATATTTAGATTATACAATTAAATTCAAGCCAAATATTGCAAACAACATTACAACCTACAAAATTTCAGCTAAATTTTTCAGTGTTTTTGCTTCTTGATTTTTTCCTCTTTTTAAAATTTTATTTAATGTTTTTCTATGACATGTACATTTGGGTGTTCTAGTTTTTGGACCGTTATCGTATCTTCAGTACTGACTATTTTAATCTATATGCACAAATATAATATTGTAAAGAGAGATTTGTGAGGGGTGTGTATATGTACAGCTTTGAAACCACTTGTGTGTGAGTAAATGTTGAGTAAGTCTTTAGTTTAGGGTCTCGTTAACATCATGAAACTTTAACAGGTTTAGTTTGATTAGCACTCTCTAACAGCACACGAGCAGACTCTTATTTTCATATGTCTGACTGTTATTTTAGTTCATTATTAATAGTCATTTCTGCAAAGGAAATCATTTAAGTGTAACATAAAAGTATAATCCCATAAGAACATCATGTAGAAAACACGCTGGGCCTGCATGTAGAGAAGATGTGTCTGCTGTTACTGTGAATGAAGATAAACTGCAGTATATAGGCAGAGGAGCACCAGTCTCTGCTACATCACACTCATCTGATTAAGCGCATATTCCAGCAGATAATACAGTTAATCATGCTGAAGAATATGAAACAAAGACAGAGTGCAGTCAATGTATGCGCACTCTAAATAAATGCTGTCATATAAATTGTCATATACAACCAATGCTGGGTCAAATATGGGCAAACTTTAACACTTGGCTATTTTACACATTTCTAAATTAAATAAAATTTAAATTCCACTTTTAACTGAACTGTTGGGTTCAGCCACATTTGACCCAACATTGGGTTAATACAACCCTGCCTTTGGTAAGTGCATCATTGACATCCAAAAAGTACAATAATTTATTAAAAAATATAAAGATTCGTAATAATTATTTGAAATGTTACAGCTAAAAATAGAGACAACTACAAATAAAAAATATGGACAAACACAAATGTTGAATTCAGTTTGGTCCTATAAATTCATTTTTTTTAAAAGTAACCCAGCGATATTTTACACACAACGGATTGATGTAACCCAGCATTCTTCACAGTGTAATCTGAGTAATGTGTTTTCCCTTTCTGTGGTTTCTCCCAAAACTGTTACAAATTATCCTTAATTTAAAAGAACACACACTCAAAGCAATACTGGGTTGTTGTACACCAGCGTTGGGTCAAATATGGACAAACACAACGTTTTTGTAAATTACATTTCTTTCAGTTTGTCCATATTTGACTCAACATGGGAAACAAACAGAACATTTATTTGTGTAAAATATCGAAATCTGCGGAAATTATTCTGAATAATACATAGTACACACACACACACACACACACACACACACACACACACACACACAAATATATATATATACAGCTGAAGTCAGAATTATTCGCCCCCCTTAGAATTTCTTTTTCTTTTTTAAATATTTCACAAATGATGTTTAACAGAGCAAGGAATTTTTCACAGTATGTCTGATAGTATTTTTTCTTCTGGAGAAAGTCTTATTTGGTTTATTTCAGTTAGAATAAAAGCAGTTTTTCATTTTTTATAAACCCATGTTTAGGTCAATATTTTTTCAATAGTCTACAGAACAAACCATCATTATACAATAACTTGCCTAATTCCCCTAACCTGCCTAGTTACCCTAATTACCCTAGTGAAGCCTTTAAATGTCACTTTAAGCTGTATAGAAGTGTCTTGAAGAATATCTAGTCTAATATTATTTACTGTCATCATGACAAAGAGAAAATAAATCAGTTATTAGAGATGAGTTATTAAACTATTATGATTAGAAATGTGTTGAAGAAATCTGCTCTCTGTTAAACAGAAATATGGCAAAAAAATTAAAAGGGGTTGGGGGGTAATAATTAAGGGGGTTAATAATTATGACTTCAACTATATATATTTATATTTGTTTTGTGATGCTTCCGATCTATACTGGCAGGTCTGAATCCAAACAATTCCCATTTCCCCAAAACTTACCGTTCTCCAGATTTCCTCCGAACTTTTATAAACCCATGAAGTAATTTAGCATCAGTTTCAAGACTCGGTGGGTTATCCTGGAGTTGATGATGAACACAGTGAGCTGAAGATGAGGATCAGTCCTGTGTATCAGCACACCGCGGGTTAATGATTCCCTTCACACATGATAATAGCAGCTTTCTGAGTCTATAAAAGCCTTCATGGCGAGCCTGTGTTGCTGCTGGCCTGCTGACACATGCAGCTCTTCTCTAAAGACTGTGTGCCTTTGTGTTGTGTATATTAATATTTCATGTTTTTGGCCGATCGCGTTGCTTAATTTGGCTCTTTGTTATTTAATATTGTACAAGTTTGCTGACTTTGAGAGGCAACAGTGCTAGATCTTACGTGCTTTAATTGATCTATTTAATTGAGTTGATGGTTTGTATTGTAAATGCACTGATGTTGCACATTTTTCCTAATTGTTTTCATGTACATGGATTATATATAGTGATCTGTTAGGGGTGACTCTCAGTATTCTGTTTTCCCAGAGCTCTGGACGCTGATATGGCGTAATCCTGCGTGTCCTTATTTTGCTTTAACTCCTCGTGATTTCCGCGTTAATTCCGCATCTTTCGGATCGGAGGTATCTCCTTTTTATTAGTTTATTTTACTATTTTACTAGATGTGTTCTCCCTCGACGCTATATGGTCATTCTGCATTATCTAGCGCCTCATCTTCCTTCACCAAACAACCTTTGTGTTTGTTGTTACAGAATTATTGCAGTTACACAATAATATCTCCCATTACAAAGTACAATAGCGGTTGTACTTTACACACTCTTACATACACACTCTTTTGATGTTTACACCGATGGATTATGATTAAACACACAAATCATTTAAATGTTGAGTGCAGTTTCGTTCATTGTCATAACTTTGGTAAAAGCTGATGGAGGATAAATCAAAGACGACAATACAGCTAAACTAAAAGGATATTTTAATTTGTTCAAGTATTACTTTTAGATTCGAAGTGTTTCAGGTAATATATAATAATAAATTAATTAAAATGCTTATAATTTACCAATGTAAAATGAGTTGTGTATAATAAAGAGTGTAGGGCCAATGCGCTGGAGAAAGAGCTTAGTTTCCTGAAATGACCCTTCAAAATAAAGCAAATATTGAGTGTAAACCCAGGTCACTTCACAGGAACTTAACTTTAATTTAAAAATACAGATGTTCTAATGTAAGTGCACATTTTCTCCGGCGGATATTCATATGAAACATTAGGTGCTAGTTTGGCTTTTCTTGAGAGACTAATGAAGATTGATTTTCAGTGAGTTATTGAACATGCTAAAGTGGTATGCATTGTCTTCTTATCATATACGCGATTAGAATATCGACCTGCACAATGGCTTTACTTCATATCAGTGATTGATGGAACAGCTGAGACGGCATTTCCTGACATTATATTAAACCTCCACTAAACTTATATCAAGAAATAAGGTTACTAACAATAGATATAGGCTACTGCACGTGCGAATATCGCATAAAATATCTTCTGTCAAAGATGAGCGATTCTTCCTCTGACTCTCTATTCTGTCGCTTAAATACAACAAATTAAAGGGAATTAATCCCATCTAATTTACAAAACTCGTCCATCAGAGAAATGCGATTCTCTAGATACAGTTTCGTTAGAATAAATTAATAAATGCGGTATTTTATCTATAGGCTTCACTGGAAAAAATGATTCAAAGATGATTTCATGGATTTACTAAAGTTTTTACGTTAAGTGGTTGTAAACAGTTTATTTTGGGGTCACTTTAAACAAACAAATTTAGTTGAACATTAATACATTTCATTTTTAAAGTTTAAATTCAACATATAAATGGTTTGCAACTGTTTTGCAGAAATCTTTTTTTTTCAGTGTACCCATTATACGCTACACTTTAAAAATGCTGGGTTATTTTAAACCAAATTGGGTAAAACATGCACAATCTTAAACTTTAGGTTAAATTATGTCCTATAAATTAAATTTAGATAATTAACACAGTGGTTGGTTTTGTCCATTTTAAACCCCGCATTAGGTTGGAATAACCTCATTATTTAGAGTGTTGTATGCTAGATGTTATTTTTAGGAATTATTATAATATGTGTGCTAGCGCTGATCAACGACTCTCATGTATAAGGAATACATTTTATTTTCTGTAATGATCACAATATGTGAGTTATAATAACCCCGCGCGCGTCAGTATGAGCTCGTCTTTCGCAGACTGCGCGTAATTCTCCGCGTTTCTGTTCTCCAGATCCTCCTCGAGACGTATATTTGACGCTTTTCTGCCCGGAATGCGATGTTCTCTTTCCTCCAGACAGGACTGCGTTTGTTTGAATTGGGGATCGGGTTTAACGCGTCCTTGAACAGTCGTGTCAACATTGTGCAGTGAACTCATTCTGCTAACAGAGGAAGTGACCATTAACACGGCGACCTTTCGGGGAATTAAAGGCGTTATTATCAGTGCAGAAGGATCAGAAGTATTAAGGAAAACATCAGTTACGACAGACCTTCTCCTCCCTATCATCTAAATGCACCTAAATACACACATCCCGATAAAAACAGTCTCTTAATGTGGCAAACCGTGATAAGGAGTTGGTTCAAGTTTGCCTTTCTCTCCAAGGTAGAGTTGGACATAACTTTGGAAATAATTTATAATTCAGGTATTTGCTGCATGGGGGAGTCAAACGAGGCCGATGGAAGATAGAAACATCATAGCTAGTCTATTAAATATCTTGCATTTTGTCAAGAGATAATGCAGTTTAAAATGTAGTCGATAATGAAAAATAAACAAAGAGAGTAGTCTCGAGAATGTTATTTAGGACGCACGGAATCTTTAAACTCGGCTCAGGCTAGCTAATTATAAAAATAGTCGTATAATATTAAATTAAAAGTGTGAGATTTAAAGTGAATATAGGCTGAGTGCAGCCAGACTGATCTACATCCACTGCTTTCGACAAAGTATTTTAGAAATCCGTTCTTTTGAGATTTATTCAAACATTACCATAAACATGAACACAGTACCATTCAACATGAATACAACATAACGTTATAGCTTTGTTATTTAGTCTACACATTCATATAATTTTACAAAACATTTTTTTTCACTCGGCGTAGGCATGCGGTAAATCTATCGACACAATCAAAACAATACGAGGAAAAACCCGAGTGTCGACGAGACCCTCTGCAGGACATTAATACAGGAGAACAACACTCACAAACACCACTGGCGGCCTGGAGACTGGGTAAAGCTGGCTTTATATTCGCACTTTCATATAATCTCAGAATAGTATTGTATGCAAGTTCTAAACATGAAAATTCAATCAACGTACAATACTGTCCACCGTCATTAATCAGAGCTAATGCTGTTTTGAAGTCAAACATGCGACTTCTGGCCGAATATTCAAAATTGAGGTAAACTCGGTTTTATATTCACACATTCTGACTTTTGTCGTTCAATAAAACACTAAAGCAGAATTTAAAAAGGCTAATACAGATTATTTATACTGTTATACGCACACTTTGTTACCGCACTACTTTATAAATATTCGGTCTGAAATTTCATGTAAAAATGACTTCAAAACAACACTAGTATTTATTTCACTCTCAGCAATGCTGTGCTTTGATAGTCTGATTGGTTGATAATATGATTTCCCTATTTAGAATTTGCAAACAACACTTTTCTATAATTATTTATGGAAATGTGAAACGAATGTGCGAATATAAAGCCAACGCTACCCAGTCCCGCTGAGGCCTACACTGCATTACCAGGACGCGCTCTTGATTATTTATACGGTTGTGTTTTGACAAACCATTGTTCCCACTTGCAGCACAGCATCATCAACTTTTGTTCCACGTTTATATTTATATATATTTATGTACACAATGAGTTTAACTTGTCTTCAAAACGTTGAAATCCAAATAATGGATTTGTGCAAGTTTGGGTAAACACAGACAATCCACATATTCCACTGCGATGTGCCGATCGCATCTAATCCAGTATGCTCGTCTCTGCTCCAGGTGTGAGTTTGTTGGAGTTTTTATTTCGTCAACTGTTATACTGGCACGCGTTAAGGCTAGAGCCGGGACTCTGCAGCCCGCTATATCCAAAAGACGGATGCTGTTTAGATTTCAGCCGTAGCGTGGCTAGGCTGGAGTTGCAGGTGTCCCGGTACACGCTGTACGGAGATCCCGGAGGCCCGTACGGACACGTGGACGAACTCATGGCCGGGTTAATGGTGGAGCCGCCGATCCCGTTCAGATTGCCGATGTTATTGAGGCCGGTGGTCGGCATACCGGGCACCGCGGAATGGCCCATCCCGGACGCCATACTCATGGAGGAGATGGAGCTCGGGGCCGAGAACATGGACTGGGACGTGAGGGGACTCATGGAGTTAAAGAAGGTAAAGTTCTTGGTGGACAGCGGGGCTGGGGTCAGGCCTTTGTTGGTCCAGTTGTTATAGGTGTAGGCGGGATAGACGTCGTCGTACGGCTGCATTAATCCGCTAAACTGGGGCAGGTAACTGTTCTTACACAAATCCATCTGCTGGTTGCGCTCCCTCTTCCTCCACTTCGCCCTTCTGTTCTTGAACCAAACCTGAGAAAACGGGCGCAATGTTAATAGCAAGATTAGAAAGAACAGCAGATTCAGCCAAAGCAGTTAATCATTCAGGAAAGGTTGTGGTGTAAAGTTGGTTTTATATTCGCACATTCAGACTTTCTCCTTAATTAGCCTATATTACAGAAATATATTGTTTGCAAATTCTAAATAAGGAACTCATATTATCAGCCATGACTATCCAAGTAAAACACAGTTCACAACCTCAGCACTATTTAATTGAGTGTGTTTTAAGCGAGTACTTATTGTGAAGGTGTAGGCCAGTTTCCTAAATATTTAAGACTCATGAGATTAGCATGCTAAATATGTAGAAACTCAGTTAATTTCTTTGTCTATTATTCTACTTAATAATGAAACCGGTTGTAATTATTTCTATTCTGCTCTTTTGACAAATAAATTGCTTGTCATGAGGTCGTGACGTGTATGCTAATGCATTTACTGTCGACTAACCAATAGTCACATTTCTGAATATTTCACATACTGAATCCCTTCACTATTAAAAATAAAACAGAGCCAGAAGCTGGTCGTAAAACACAAATGCAGACATTTATTTTAAAGATCGGCTTGCTAAAAAGCATTTCTTAATATCATTAACAAAACATAGGAATATATTTTCTTTTGTGGATTCGTGGTTTAAATTCTTTACATGTATAGGGAAAACCCTTATGTACACTTTGCTATTTCGTAGATTAAAAATAGCATACTTTTAGTTTCACACCGCAGAACAAGTGCTCAATTAAAAATAACACTTTTATAACATATAATAATACTTAGTTTACTTGTCATATTTTTATGTGATTAACATATTTAATTTGCTATTTTATTGACTGGATAGCCTAATAAATACATCTTGGATTGAGTCATACATTTAGGGTGAAACCTTGCCTTATTGCGTGTACTCTGAAGAGCTCCGCTTGTTAGGGTATACATTTGGTATGTATATATATATATATATAATATATATATATATATATATATTTTTTTTTTTTTTTTTTTTTTTAATTTTATTTTTTTTTTTATGATCATATATATATAGTGGGTATATTTGCAGGATAATCTTACCCTGACCCGGGCCTCGGTGAGGTTGGTCCACACCGCGATCTCCTCTCTGGTGCTCATGTCCCGGGTAGCGGTTCCTCTGGAAGGTGGCCTCCAGCTCCTGCAGCTGCTGGCTGGTGAAGTGAGTCCTCTGCCGCCGCTGCTTCTTCTTCTTCGGGTCATCTGCGTTCCCGTCGTCGCTCCTCTGCTCCACAGACCGCTCCTTTTCTGCATGGGGAGAATAAATAAGCTGAAATCTGCTGTTACTCGCTATTCTGGACACGAAACGGCAGGCATGTAGGCTAATAAAACACTAAAACTAAAGTTGCACGGAGCGGACGGCTCGAACTATAAATATGCAAACATTGAATATTACAAATCGTTTATCAAAACAACACCTATTATATAAATATTGCTGGTTTTATGTTTACACATTTAGCATTTGGCGTTCAATAAAACACTAAAGCAGAATTTTAAAAGGTGAATACAGATTAATTATATATACTATAATACATACAAGCCTATACAAAAATACAATGTTGTATTTGACAGTCATTGGCTGATAATATAATTTCACTATTTATAATTTGAAAAAATACTTTTCTGCAATTATATTAATGAAGGTGAAAGTCTGAATGTGCGAATATAAAACCAACTTTACTCCAATTTACCCAATGCTAAAGTATTTTAAATATCCAACACAGCGCAAAGTGCTGTCGCTCGTGTTTTTAAATCAGGCCTAGCTCATTGTTTACAGCACGCAAGATTTTAATTCAACCTCAATTTTTTGGTCTAAATTATTGAGAAATTCGTAATAAAATCGAGTATAGATTATACATGTTTATGTATATTTGAAGAACGCAATCACTTTAACCGGAACATTTCTGTTTTATTTAGTTTTGGATTTTTATTTAGCCGCTAAACGGCGCACCAAGCGCTCGGCTTCTGTCTCATTAGCCTGAAACAACTGTTAAATAAGTTATTTCCATATGCAAAACATTTGGAGTAACAGATAAATGTGCGCTTTCGGTCGAACAGGCTTGCTTGCATGTACAGGCTACACATTAATGCTTGTATTCGATGGTTTGCGCTTTACCTGCTGCCTCGTTATCTGAAGACTCGCTGCTCGTGTTCTCTAAAGTTTCTCTGGTGCTGCTGGCGCTTCTCGGCAGATGGAAAGATGAGGCCATGTCCACATTCATTCCACCTTTAAAACAATCATGCGTGTTAGAAAAGCCTCTCCAGCGGTGCGACACGAGCAGTATGTCTGCTTTGCCACATCTAATGACTTTCTGGTGAATAAACGCGTGAAGCAGCCGCGATCTGGAGCAGTTGTGCTGGAAACACCGCAGGTCTGCTGTGGAGGAATGGACGAATGAAGAGCAGCGGCGAGCCGCAGAGACCCACCCATCCTCTCTAACCCATGTCAGTCCCACCCACAGAGAAAAATCATTTTATATTCATACAAGCAGACCTTTCCATCTAAACCCCCAGCCTAGAGTCTGCCAATATCTCTGCGAGATTTTAGACAAATAATAATCAAAAACATTTCTGTACATTTTCCAAATGCTCAAATACACACATCATGGAAAGCCCTTGCCTCTGCAGTTAAACTGGGGCGATGCGCAGGAGTAAGGGCATTCTCTAAAGTTTAAACAGTTTCATATATATCGTTCTTTCATTTATTATTTTATTTATTCTTTTTATTTATTTATTATTCCTTTTATTTACTATATTGTGGTTATTGTGCACGCGATAGAGACTGTTATTCACATGCATTTAATAACAGTCATGTAAAATGTCGTCGCTTATTTGTTAATTGTTTTGTTTTATTTAACCGGGTCTGTGCGTCGAGTATTTGTGCGATTTCCTATTTTAAAAAATATCCTTAATATGTGTTCGATAAATAAAATAAACACCGAGGTTCAAGAACAGGTACAGACTTCATATAGCACTAATGTATCTTATAGCCAAATATTAAAATGACCGGCTTCCGTCGCCCAGGCAATGCACATATATTTGGAAACATGAGGTAAAGTCGCCAGAAATGGGACATATAATACGGGCTTATTGTGACAGCTTCATTGTCAGTCAGAAAACATCTCCCTTTCCCGTGTGATTGTTCTCTGCGGGGTTTTCTGCCGTCGGTGGCGCCTGCTGGATGGGCAGAACACAAAGCTGCTGGACGGGGATGATCCAAGCTCATCATGAAAAATAACCTCAAGAGTCTTGTTCACCGCAGTCTCTTAAAATACATGCTCTGCGGATAATGCTTTTAGCATAAGAAACTGCGCTTATTTTCTGTAAATATTACATTTTATTATTCATGCTGTGGTGTTTTCCTCCACTGGCATTTAATTCGGTTCATCTTCATTTCTACAGCGCTTTTACAGTGTAGATGGTGTCAAAGCAGCTTAACAGAAGTTAGACTGAAACTGTCAGTTCAGGTTTTAATGATAATTTATTGGAAATAACTATTACAATCTGCTAATAACATGCACGTTTTGTAAATGGATTTATTTATTTATTGTTAGCCTAAAAATTGCACATAAATGCGGCATTTAATAGGATTGTTTTTGTTTGTTTTTTCGATATTTACGTTATTCTGAAATAGACTATCCTGAATATCGCAATCTTACAGTATTATATTGCGCGCACCAGTATGATAATGTACGTTTCCTATAAATGTAAATATTATTTCCAAAGAAAACAGGCTCTAAAAGCATCATAATCGACAGAGTTAAAGATTTTGTTAGCTTGTATTTTCATTATATATATATAGCCTACATATATAATGCTATATTTTTATGTAAAGTTAATTGCAATATTTAAAACGTGAATAATAATGATAATACTTTTAATATTGTGTCCTCGATATCTCCTATTTTCAAGACTTCACCATAATCATAATTCTAGCTTAGTTCAAGCACATAATTGCGCATAAATATCTTCGGCAGTGTCACTTTTGAGCGGAAAATGACTTGAACATAAACACACGCATTAAAGGGCAGAGGAGCGGAATCCAGTGAACAGGTCTGAAAACTCATGCACTGATATACGACAAGAACTAAATGAAGAAGTGAATGTTTCAGGCTCAGGAGCATATATTTGCATATATTTTAGGCAAATTACACTGGCAGGACGCCTTTTAGAATCGTTTAAAGACGCGCTATAGAGTTCACATTAGACAGCTCATACAGATCATCGAGATAATGTTATTTCTGTCTGTTTAACGTTTTAAAATACTCCAATTTTCGACTTTGTCAGTTCAGATATTTGAGCTACACATAATTGAGGTACATTCTAAATACACAGCTTATTGTTGACTAATAATAAACAGATAAATAGTTAATATTAATAATACAAATTTAGTAACAAAATGATGCAATGATAATAGTAATTTTACAGGAAGCTCGTGGGTTTTGAAGACTGAATTATTATGATTTATTATTATTATCATCTGTATACTTTGTATTATAATTATTATTATATTATATATTAAATTATTATTAGTCATAAAATGATTGAGTGTTAAGCATTCATGAGGGGAAGCTGCACGTCAATGTAATGACGACTGAATAATACTCATTATTAACCGCAGGTCTTGTTTATTTGAGTATGCCACTGAATTAAACAGTGAAGCTTTTTAGAAGCCACATTATTATCTTTAACAGCGCCCAAAAACATGCTCAAACATGCTCAAATCAGCAATCTGTTG
>CAIGQS010000057.1:189387-221887 GCA_903798195.1 Danio kyathit
TTAATACATGGGGCATACGCACAAACACAGGGGCAGCACCGTGTGTATCCTCCCGAAAGATGTGGTCTATAATGAACACTTGACTGGAGAGGAGCGCCTCTGCACATGAACTATAAGCAGACATATTTAACTTACTGACCAGATTGGTCCACTTTAAATCATTAATGCTGTCACACACACATGATGAGGAGTGATATCCTCTGCTAATGAATCAGCTGGAGGTGTCAGAGACGCTGCAGGTATAAACACCACACCTGATGACTGCTACACTCCTCTTGTTTTCCTTTATTTGCTTTTCCCACGTCATGCTCCAGAGTCCCCCGCTCATGCTCACTCCTCACTCACTCCAGCGTGAGCTGTTGACGTATGAATCTGCATTGCTGGAGATGTGTTTATATGTGAGTGGAGTGTAAGATGTAGAGTGTGTACTGTACCCTATGGCTGATACACACTCAGACATACAGCTGTTTCTGTGGCGGCGCTCTGTCAGAAGCTGCTCATCTACACCCAGAGACTCCATGATGATGCATTAAAGCTGCACATCAGTACCTGAACAGTACAGTAGTTTACCTCTGGAAGATTCTAGGTCCTGCTAATACGCATCTGGGAGGGATTAGTATGGAGCCTTTAGGTGTGGATGTGGATCTTATGAAAGCGTGTCACACAAATGCTGGGTTGTTTCTGGGTGCTTCACATCTGCCTCATTTAGCTGGGTTAAAATGTACCAGAGTTTGTTTAGGTTTTGGTGCAGTTGGTTTGGGCATTAGTGAAAGCAGCAAGACTGCTCAACTGCAGACCAAACACACACCGAGAGCTGCTGAAGAGCTGGAGCTACCCTTTCAGATGAACCCTGATGCGTTTGGTTCGGTTGTGATGAGAATGTGAACCAACCATGAACCAATCAAATGCAAAAAGTACACACGAGTGAGGGAAGGATGGAGCGTGAGATTGACAGGCGGATTGCTGCAGCAGTAATGTGGTTGATGTATCGGTCCGTTGTGGCGAAGAAGAAGCTGAGCCAAAAGGCGAACCTCTCGATTTAGCGGTCAATCTACGTTCCTACTCTCACCCATGGTCATGAGCTTTGGGTCTGACCGAAAGGACAAGATCGCAGATACAAGCGGCCGAATTGAGTTCCCTCCGCAGGGTGCACTCTTATAGACAGGGTGAGGAGCTCTGACACTCGGGAGGAGTTTGGAGTAGAGCCGCTGCTCCTCCACATCCAGAGAAGTCCGCTGAGGTGGCTCGGGCATCTGTTTCAGATGCCTCTTGACGCCTACATAGGGAGCTGTTCCAGTCATGTCCCACCGGGAGGAGGCCTTGGGGAAGACCCAGAACACGCTATAGGGACTATGTCTCTCGGCTGGCCTGGCAATGCCTCTGAATCCCCCGGAGGAGCTGGAGGAAAGTGTCTGGGGAGAGGGAAGTCTGGGGTTCTCTCCTAAGACTGCTGCCCCCGCGACCCGGCCCCTGAAAAGTGGACAAAAATGAGAAGAGACAATTATGTTATACATGTGGAGTTGTGAGGAGCTCCACCTGCTGACTGATCCTCCGCTCTGTGTTTACTTCAGTTTTGTGCACGTCAGTTTCCCGCTTGTTAGTTCTGACCAATCAAATGCAGTTCAGGAAATTGGTCCAACCAATGACTGATGTTGTTTGTTTCAACTGGTTCGGTTCAGAGCCGTCAGTCTGGTTCAAACCTTGATCCAGACCAAAACAAACACACTCCAGCTGTGAACGCACCCTTAACCCAGTGTTGGGCTACCCAGCATGTTTGTGAGTGTCATGGCAGGTTGTGTAGCTTTGTTTCTGAGAGTGTGCTGACAGGAGACACGTCCAGAGCTGCGGTTCAGCTTGTGTATGTTTGCACTTTTCTGTTGGAAGAATAGATCCATGAAACACACACAGCTCACTGGACCCTTCTAAAAGGCTGGGTTATTTTATTCAACCTCAGGCTAAATATGGACAAACTCAAAGTTTGGTAAATTTCTCAATTATTTAAAAAAAGTCACTTTCTATCCCCACTACATGGTCCATATTTGACCCAACATCGGGTTACTACAACCCAGCATTTTTAGTGTCATGACCGCTGGTGTGCCTGCTGTTCTGCGAGTGTGCTGACAGGAAAGTTTTCATTGAACCAGCGATCTTCTTGCAGCGAGGCGACAGCCCTACCTACTGCGCCACCGCGTCGCCCCACAAATCATACATTTGATATTAATTAGCCACTAAACTGATCAGATGGAGGATAGTTGAGTTTCCTGGTGAGCTCGGGCTGCTGTTTCTCAGCACATGTCGAGAGCTGATGCTCAGGTCGTGTACGTTTGGGATTTGGTGTTGGAACAATGATTAAGTGAACCACAAAACCCACTGGACTGTAAAAACTGCTGGCGTAGTTTACACGATGTTTGAGTCAATATTATGGACAAACCCAGAATTGAATTGAAATCTAAACGAGAGTTTTCTCCCAACTCTTGGCTTTGTCCATATTCGACCCAGCATTGGTGTACAGTGTTTAAGAGAGTGCATCTGCTTCATGTCATGAATAGATGTATTCTGATAGATCACTGTATGTATATATTACAGTTCTTCCTCTACAGGATGAACACTGCAGCTCTATTCATCACTCTGATTAGCTCTGGACTTCCTTCATGCCCAGTTCACTGTTGCGTCAGGATCATGATGCACAGTCAGTCGTCAGTTCTTCAGTGTTTCCCACTCCCCTACTTGTCAAAAAGAGGTTTTGGCAGAGCTATTGACAGTTTGTTTTCTGCAGATCTGATGTTTTTGTCAGCAGTTTAGCTGTGTTGCGCCAGTGCTGCTGTGGAATATCCAGATAATCTCCAGCGCTGCGCTTCTTCCCGATAAACTCTCGTTCGCTGCTAACAGCACAGCAATGCTAATGTCAGCTTTTCATGAAATATTTCATTTCCAGAGTATTTCTGCATCAGATAAATCAGCAGTTATGACATGTCGGAGTGTTTAATAAACCACATTTGAACATGTTTGTAATGGCCATACTTTAGCATGAATAAACAATACAAAGACTCAAACTCATCATGCTCTGCTGTGTAGTTTGGATGATTGTATTACTGTAAGATCATGGAAAAATCTGTTGGTGATCGTGAATAAACAAGCAGAATGAGCGCTGGAGGACTGGTCTGAGCAGAAAGTGCTGTTGAAGCGCATTAGGAGCGATTTATAAACAAACAACTTAAGAAGATTGTCCTTCACTTCTGAAGCTTCATCATGTTTCCTCAGCTCAGTTTAAGCTCATTTGTATAATGCTCTTCACTATTCATTATTGTAAAACGGCACGTGCTAATACATTACAGTCAGAGAGTTCATATGTTGTGTATAAGGTGGACTGTATATATAGTGTCAGAAGGGGATATCATATATTGTAAATATTTTTAACCCCTTAACCGTGTCCGTCCCACCAGCAAGATGCTTAAATTTGCATCAATTTTTTGCAATTATTTCCTATTACACACTGTAAAATAATCCATTATTTAACTTTTTTGTTTTTCAGACAGCTGGGGTGCTGGAAAACCTAAAATAACGGCTGTTAAATTACAGACATTTACTTACATTTAAATTTCCGGTAAATGTCTGTAATTTAACAGCCGTTATTTTAGGTTTTCCAGCACCCCAGCTGTCTGAAAAAAAAAGTTAAATAATGGATTATTTTACAGTGTAGTCATAAAAACTATATATTGTTGGAAAGGTGTAAGACTTCTGAATACATGTTTTACCACAGTATTTTGTTACATATGGGGAGTAATAAATCAAAACACATTCACCCTCACCCTGCAACCTGTTTAAACTAGATTATTATAGTTTGTCATGATTGCTTTATGTTCAGACTACATATCATTTGAAAGCCTAAAATGTCTCGTCTCCATATCTGATTTATATTACTCGTGAATATTACTGAACAGTTATTTATTTGTATGTAAGAAGGAAACTCGTCAGAGTGGTAAGGCATTACTTTGCTACAGCAATCCACATTTAACAATGTTTAGATGTTTTTTTAGAGGCTAAATACAAATCAGATACCACCAAACTGCCCATACTGCTTCAGAATTTGATGTCTACTTTACAAATATTGTCAAAAGTATGAAAAAATATGCCTCATATTCCCCAGAACATAGGGGGCGCTCTTGTATGGTCAGCAATGTAAACTGAGTCTGGTGGTGATGTCTGGTACTGCAGCCAAACGACATTAATTTAGAGTATAGTTTGTTCAGACATTCAGCTTTGATTTTTCTGTCAATTTTAGGCTAAACAGGGTTTATATAATACAAATGTAATGCAATATAACAAATGATATATCTGTTTTATTATTTTCCTAAACATAAAGCCGTGTAACTTTAGTTTAATTTAACTCTTTCAGCTGAATCCTGACATCTTTAAGATGAGACCTCAGCTTAAATCTAAATCTAATCTAATCTACAGCGTTGAAGATTTACCATCATTAAGGTTTATGTCATTGTCATGTGTATTCAGAAAGTGAGTTGTCCTTGAGCTCATGAGATGAAGAGCTGAGCTCCATAACTCCACACACACTCATGTGTTTGGCACACTGTACTCATGTGCATATCGGTGTGAATGGAGTCAAACTGCGTATATATTTGGCACACAAGCGCTCCTGCTAACTGTCTTCTGTGTTTGTGTGTTTAGCCGCTGCTCAATCTGTTTTGACAGGAATAAGAGTCGTCCGTGGGAGTTGTGCAGTTTTACGCCGTGCCTGCTCTCAGTGTTCTGCCCTCTTTATGCGCCCTGACAATAAGATTTATCGTGCAAACACTGCCGTTGTGAAAAATACATATTTAAACAATTTTCAGACAAACAAAGAGACAAAGTGAAGCGAGGGCGCTGTGAATGTGTGGCGTGGAGGAGTGAGAGTTTCGCTCCACAGCTCCTGAATGAGTGAAGGTGAGGTCTGAAACACACACAACACATGATGAAACGCTGTCAGGGTGTGTTAGAGACCGTCAGAGATACACACACACACACACACACACACACACACACACACACACACACACACACACACACACACACACACACACACACAGATTAGTAATCAGTTATTAAAATACAGAAATCATAACGATCATAACCTCGCTTCTGTTAGTCCAGATGCACACAGTGGGAGACTAGTGAGTATTATTAACACTCCTGTGAAATTGTCTTTCTTTTTCAAGAAGTAGCCAGGGGGGGGGGGGGCTCAGGTGGGTCGAAAGACCCGTCCCCCACTGACAAAGGTCCAGAATTTGTTCCATACATGAGCTCATTTATCCTATTTTGACTGCTAAGCCATCCTAAATGGTTAAAAATAACCCATAAAAGGCCTTTAGATGAAGCAGAATCTGCCGTAAGTGAAGTCCTCTTCCACTGCTGTATTGCTGATAAACAGAGAAAACATTTTACAAGGAACTTTTATTCTAAGTCTTGGAGAAGAAAATCACCAATATAAAAGTGTGAAGCACCAAAAGTGGACCATAATAAAGTTCATTTTAATACTGTTTTGGCTATTGTTGTTATCCATGAATGTTCAGATGTACTTTTATACAAGAGAGACTAGAGAAATCGTCAAGCTCTACATTATTATTATGTTTTCATTGTTTAATAGTCAAATGGCCATATTCTGACTGAGGACAGCTGAATGTGATGCTCAGTTTGTTATTTGCCTAATGAATGACACAATAGGCTGCAGTTTTTAATTTAACACTTTAGCAGATTTCATTTTTAAAAATAAGCATTTTTTACTTGATTTCTTTTATTCTAAATCTTAAGAAATATTTTTAGTACATCAAAAAGTGTGATTATGATGACCATCTGACAAGCTGATCCAGCTGAAAATGGTGCTTAAAATGTCACTAAATGCAGTATTTAAACCTCATAATTAAATAGAAAATGAGGCGAATAACTGTAAAGAGGTGCACTTTATGAAAAAACCCCCAAAAGGAATCACCCCTTTCACCAGGCTGTCTACAGGCCTGACTTATCTATAACAGGGCTGTTTAACAGAGAAGATTTATTTTCACCATAATTGTAAACATAATAACTGATATCTTATAACTTATTTATTTTGTCTTTGCCATTATAAGAGTACATAATGTATACACTCACCGGCCACTTTATTAGGTACACCTCACTAGTACCGGGTTGTTCCCCTTTTGCCTTCAGAACTGCTTTAATCCTTCATGTTGTAGATTCAACAAGCTACTGGAAATATTCCTCAGAGATTTTGCTCCATATTGATATGATAGCATCACACAGTTGCTGCAGATTTGTCGGCTGCACATCCATGATGCCAATCTCCCGTTCCACCACATCCCAAAGGTGCTCTATTGGATTGAGCTCTGGTGACTGTGGAGGCCATTTGAGTACAGTGAACTCATCGTCATGTTCAAGACACCAGTCTGAGATGATTGGCGCTTTATGACATGGTGCGTTATCCTGCTGGAAGTAGCCATCAGAAGATGGAGACACTGTGCTCATAAAGGGATGGACATGGTCAGCAACAATACTCAGGTAGGCTGTGGCGTTGACACCATGCTCAATTGGTACTGATGGACCCAAAGTGTGCCAAGAAAATCTCCCCCACACCATTACACCACCACCACCAGCCTGAACCGCTGATACAAGGCAGGATGATCCATGCTTTCATGTTGTTGAGGCCAAATTCTGAGCCGAGCATCCGAATGTGGCAGCAGAAATGGAGACTCATCAGAGCAGGCAACGTTTCTCCAATCTTCTCTTGTCCAGTTTTGGTGAGCCTGTGTGAATTGTAGCCTCAGTTTCCTGTTCTTAGCTGACAGGAGTGGCACCCGGTGTGGTCTTCTGCTGCTGTAGCCCATCCGCCTCAAGGTTGGACGTGTTGTGTGTTCAGAGATGCTCTTCTGCAGACCTCGGTTGTAACGAGTGCTTATTTGAGTTACTGTTGCCTTTCTATCAGCTGGAACCAGTCTGGCCATTCTCCTCTGACCTCTGGCATCAACAAGGCATCAACTGGATATTTCCTCTTTGTCGGGCCATTCTCTGTAAACCCTAGAGATGGTTGTGCTTGAAAATAGTGAACCAACATTGGGTTAAAACAACCCAGCATTCATTCAGTGCATGAAGTCATTGTGTAAATCTCTTATTCAGTTATAATAGATTCAGATTTTCTTTCCAGTCTCAGATTCCAGAGTTTTAAAGAGTTTAGCCCAATATTGTCCAAACCACACACTGATGTACAGCTCAGAGACCCTCTGCTCTCCACATGCACTTCACTGAAACTCCACCACACAAGGACTCGATGAAGAACACGGTGTTTAGCTGTGAATGAACACACAGGCGTGCTGCACTACTTGTTTTCTTCAACTTTAATCAGCTCTTTTGCTCAGTATCCTGCACAGTAGTGTTCTGTCTGATGTGAGTGTGCTTGTGCAGTCTGTCTCGGGTTATGTGTATAGTTAGATCAGTGTGTTAGTTATGTACAGGTTTAAAGTAACTCATGTGTGCAGTGTTGTTTATGATTATGTCTCTGTATAAGCACCGTGGTCCTGTGAGACATGATCGTTTCACTGTATGTCCACACGTGTAGAGGAATCACAATAAAGCTGATTCAGCGTATTGATTCAGCTCTGATGATGTTTAAATCTCTTTTGAAATAAACCTGAGCCTCACGCCTGCTTTTGTGGTGTGTTTTAAACAGCCGTGTGTTATTGTGTGTTTGAATGCAGAATTAGACTAGTCTGTGTAAAGCATGAAGGAGAACACCACTGCAGAGGAGCACTGAACTCACTGAACTGTGTGTCGCGTCTATACGGCGGGCCGAGGATCAGTCCAGAAAGGCAGATCTGTCTGCAGCTGAATTTACTGCAGGAGTCCAGCGCTCAGCAGATCCAGAACTCCTCTTTATCTCCACGCTCAGATAAACGCTATCTGCAGCCGTAAAGCGTCTTCTTCATGGAGACACAGACTCTGATGGAGCTCAGGCTGCGTTAGAGGACAGGAGAAGCTGCGTCCCAATGCACATGCTGTCTGCTTTAAATAGTGTTCGAGAATAGGGTTACTGTGCTAAACTGTAGTGTGTAGAGTACGCCAAAGCTTCCCGGATGCTATTTCCAGGAGAAATGTGCAGTGCAGAAGAGTCCGTACTCTAACACATAACATTACCCACAATGCATTACATTAGTTGAATTCAATTAGAACTACAAATGCAGGTAAAAACTGTGTAGAAACTACAAACATGGCTGACACTAGAGACAAACGAGGCTTCGGTAAAGATGTTTGAATGAGTGTTGATTAATATCTAACCTACTATAAAACATTTCAATCATATGTTCTGTGTTATATTTCATCTGCAACACTGTGAACTTATGAAGGTGTGATTGGACATGTGTGACATCTAAATGTGCAATATATGTGCTGCTAGCTCACATTGCTATTCCTAAAGCGAATAATAGTTTGTGCGAGTTAATCCACTGAACAATAGTTAGTTTTGGTAATCTTCATTTGAAGTCTGTTGACGTCAAACGGAGTGTTTCCATAGCAACTGCATATTAATATGCTCTCTCTTACTGTTAGTTTGCTGTGATGCGCTAAAGAAAGCCCCGCCCCCTACTCAATATTCAGTTCCACTTACAAGTACATCAACACCCTGAGTGACTGTCAGATTAACCTGCTGCTGGTGAATCTTCAGTGAGGCAGATCATTACATATGACAGACATGTGGAGGATGTGTGGAGATGATTGACAGGGCTTGTAACTAAGCAACATAACAGTATGTTAATGAGGAAGTAGCTTGTCCCAAAGCTTGCACACTCCTCTGTTACACACTCAAAAGTGTCTAGTTTACTTCACTAAATAAGGGCACGCTTTCAGGACGCAGTATAAGTGGGAGAATGGGGAACACACTGAGCCGCTGTGTGTTTGTGTGTGCAGACGTGAGAGCAGCAGGACTCTGTCTCCGCTCAGAGAGATGGAAAGTGATGTTTCTCAGCGGAGCGAGACCCACATGTGCAGTCAGCTGAATATAGTGTGTGTGTGTGTGTGTGTGTGTGTGTGTGTTTCTCTCACTTCAGGGTTAACATACTCTGAGTTTTCACTTAACCTCCTTTCTGAAACGGGGCAAATGAGTCTGTAGTTCTGTCTCCGCCGTTCAGCCTTCAGCGGACAAAATGATTCGCCTCCACTGAACCTCTAAAATAAAGCAGATTAAATTCACTTCGATCTTCAAATCAATGATGATAGAAGCTGATCTTCATCACACACACTCTCTGTGAATGTGTGTGCGTGTTCCCTCATCAGTGTGCAGTATTTCAGCAGTGTTCACTCAGTGGGCAACACTCCACTCTCACTACAGTAAAGGCTGTGTTTATCATGGTGAAGCTCCTGCAGGAGTGGAGAGTGTTTAGCAGGACAGTGATCATAACAGGTAATGGTGACGTGTTGTGAAGTTTTCAGTGGTCTTTGTGCTGTAGAGAGTGTTTGTGTGGGCTCAGGTAAGATGAAGCCGACTGAAGGAGAGCCGCTCCTTACAGGACCACCAGTGCAGTGTGTGTGTGTGTGTGTGTGGCCGTGTTTGCCTGTGTGTTTGTTGCTGGGTGTGTTTGTGTACATATGCAAACATGTGTGACTAATTCAGCAGAAGGTCTGTGTATGGATCAGTGTGTGAGGTGGAGCCGCAGGAACTCCATCACTGTCACACCCAGAAGAGGAGTGTCTGACCAAACACAGCCACCGCACAGCCGTCCTCGAGACACGGCTACATGTGTTTACTGTCATACGCAGTTTGGAAGATCTCATTAGCCTTACTGCTCGATGTGGTGCACAGTTGAACCACTCCGGGCCATTCACACGCCATTGTAGCTCTACTTTTCTATTGGTTTTCCATGTAAACATGATGTCACACCATTAAGAACACGCCCCCTGGTGGACAGAACATCATTATCAGTCTCATGCAGCGCCGTCAGCTGCTGTGTTCAGGAGATGCAGCTCTGTGGAGGTTTGATTAGGTCTTTAATGAGCTTTTAATTCATTTATTCTGTTCAAAGCAGCATTCACAGACACTCATTAGGGTTTTTCCAGGCTATTAATTCCTGAATCTTTGTATCATGTTTTTAGTTAAAGCATCACTTTTGTTGTGCTTAAATGAGAACAAAAACACATGTACACACTAAAACTGCAAAACACAATACAGAGTGTCGGCCTGACTGATCAGAAATCAGTTTATCACTTCATTAGGGAACGCAGCCTGTTCAGGAAGCCTGTTTAATTGATCTGGAACTATTAATGAGGGTTTTTCCTGATCAAAATGTCATCAGTGACGTGTCTCCTGTGTCCACTCGTGATCAGATGCAGGAAAACACCAGTGAACACGGCCTGAATGACTCTTTTACTGTAGTGGAACTGACAGATACTCAGGAAGAATCTAAATCCATCAGCAGAGTCGAAATTGGACTGATAAAACTGAACACTAGCTCTGTGATGAGGCACAATAACACAATGTATGCTGAGAGCTGGCGGCACGGTGGCGCAGTAGGTAGTGCTGTGGCCTCACAGCAAGAAGGTCTCTGGTTCAAGTCCCGGCTGGGTCAGTTGGTGTTTCTGGGTGGAGTTTGCATGTTCTCCCCGTGTTGGTGTGGGTTTCCTCCAGGTGCTCCGGTTTCCCCCACAGTCCAAACACACGGGGGAATCGGGTAGGCTAAATTGACCGTGTATGAGTGTGAATGAGTGTGTGTGGGTGTTTCCCAGTGATGGGTTGCAGTTGGAAGGGCATCCGCTGCGTAAAACATATGCTGGATAATTTGGCGGTTCATTCCGCTGTGGTGACCCCTGATTAATAAAGAGACTAAACAGAAAAGAAAATGAATGAATGAATGAATACTGAGAGCACACACACACACACACACACACACACACACACACACACACACACACACACACACACACACACACACACTCTCTGTCTCTCTTCCTGTTCTCCATTACTGCAGACGTGTTGTTTGTTGGAGCTGATGGTCGTATTTCAGTGCTGGACAGGCTTTGATCAGACTGATGCTGATGGGGTCAGGAGGAACATCCACTGCCCTGCTGCTCTTTACACACACACTACACACACTCTGACCGATTCTAGTGCGCATGTGGGAGAACCATCTGTGTGTCTGTGTGTGTGTGTGTGTGTGTGTTCATGTTTTTGTGGCATGTGTGGACACAAGCCTAAGTATGTACAGTATAAAACCATTATGAATGTCTGCACAATTCACAAAACCAAACCTGTGTGTGTGTGTGTGTGTGTGTGTGTGTGTGTGTGTGTGTGTGTGTGTGTGTGTGTGTGTGTGTGTGTGTGTGTGTGTGTGTGGACAAATCAGAGCTAAACTGCACGCTGTCATGATGTTCATTGCATTAATTATGCTCATTTCCCCACATTAATTAGCTCTTGATATTGCAGGTTTGCTTACTGCAGACACATTTTGCTTGGACTTATTCATTCATTCATTCATTTTCTTTTTGGCTTAGTCCCTTTATTATTTAGGGTCGCCACAGCGGAATGAACCGCCAACTTATCCAGCACATGTTTTATGCAGCGAATGCCCTTCCAGCTGCAACCCATCTCTGGGAAACACCCATACACACTCATACACTACGGCCAGTTTAGTTGATCAGTTCCCCTATAGCGCATGTGTTTGGACTGTGGGGGAAACCGGAGCACCCGGAGGAAACCCACACCAACACGGGGAGAACATGCAAACTCCACACAGAAACACCAACTGACCCAGCCGGGACTCAAACCAGAGACCTTCTTGCTGTGAGGCGACAGCACTACCTACTGCGCCACTGCGTCGCCCCTGCTTGTACTTAATCTATTTACAAATATATTATTATTGCTATTAATTATCATATTAATTGTGAGCCTGCCTAGTCTATTTAAACCTGTTTATTGAGTTACTCTATGTAGCATCTGAAGCAGAAAGCGCTGACGTCACTTGCAGATGAAGATGGTTCTGGTGTTTCTGTGAGTTGAGCTGATGGATCTAATAGACTGAGAGCAAAAAGATGGATGACACATCTCTGCTTCCTTCAGTGAAGCCTGAATCCCGTCTGTGGCAGCGACCATCTTTTGTTGATGATGTCACCTGGAGCCGAATCAGAGCTCCACCCACTTGTGCAACAGCTCCTCCTCCTGAAGCTAATGATGACATCAGAGCGAGCACTAGAGCGCATCAGTATGATACAGGTGTAGATCTGCTCACATTGCACACTTCCCCACTGCTCTCTCTGTCAACTAATGAATAAAATGTCCAATTCTGAAGAGTCCTATAGAAGTAAGTCTGTATATAGGCTGAGCGTTGAGTTTTTATTGTTGAATGGTGATTAGATGTGTAAAGACGGCAGTGTTAATATCGTTTACCTGATGGTTTTACTGCTGAGTTCAGCATCAGTCACTTTAATAAGAGTCTGCAGTTACTTCAGTGGTCAGCGCTGTCGCCTCACAGCAAGAAGGTCTCTGGTTTGAGTCCCGGCTGGGTCAGTGTGTGTTTCTGTGTGGAGTTTGCATGTTCTCCCCGTGTTGGTGTGGGTTTCCTCCAGGTGCTCCGGTTTCCCCCACAGTCCAAACACATGCGCTATAGGGGAATTGATGAACTTTACTGGCTGTAGTGTATGAGTGTGTGTGAATGAGTGTATGGATGTTTCCCAGTACTGGGTTGCGGCTGGAAGGGCATCTGCTGTGTAAAACATATGCTGGAATAGTTGGTGGTTCACTCTGCTGTGGCGACCCCTGATGAGTAAAGGGACTAAACTGAAGGAGAATGACTGACTGAGTTACTCCAGTGTACTCCAGCAGCAGTGGTGTCAGCCCTGGCCCACGTGTTCCTTCAGCCTGAGCTACACACTGACGGACGGCTGTATCTGAGCTGTGTTCATTTACACACTGACGGGTGATTAGTGCTGAGTGTGTTTTTGAAGTGGAGTTCAGTGTGTGTGTGTTTGTGTGTGTGTGTGTGTGTGTGTGTGTGTGTGTGTGTGTGTGTGTGTGTGTGTGTGTGTGTGTGTGTGTGTGTGTTGATCATGCTGAAGGATGAGCCGCTCCGCCTCTGTCCAGGGGTCACGTAAACACAGCTGGTGTGTTTATGTCCTGCCGCCGCCTGTCTGAGCACTCGCGCACACACACACACACACACACACACACACACACACACACACATGCACTGTCTCTCACATGTACACACACACTCACTAACACACACTCATTTACACACTCATGCACATGCACAAACACACACACAGGCAAGCAGACAATCATGCACACACAATGACAAACACACTAACACATGCACATACACACACTTATACACTCATACACACACAAATACACACTCTTGAATACGCACAGACACACATACACACTCTTTTACTCACACACACACACACACACACACGCACGCTCAGATGTGGAATGTTGATGTGCTGATTGTAGAAGGCCTCAGTCCTCCGTCAGTCCGTCATCACAGTGCTTCAGTCTTCTTCTTCTTCCTCTATTATTATTATTCTCTCCAGAACTGTGTTGATCATCTGTCTGCGCTCCCGTCTCACGCCTCCTCCACATTCACCGCGTTTACTGCGTTTGGTCTTGGTCTTCTGAGGCGCAGCTCATTTATTAGACCACAGTGGAGAATCCCCACAGTGCAGCAGACTCCACTTCTCTCAGTGAGATCTGTGCAGGAGCAGCAGCAGCTGAGGAGGAGGAGATGCTCATCTGTGCAGACCTGATGGAGACGCTCCTCTACTCACTGATGATGATTCTCCAGTGTTGCGCATCACTTTACTCCTCCTCATTGTGAGTAACACAGCTCGTGATGCAGCAGATGATGTGTGCTGTGCTGTTGTGTTTCAGTGTGTGTTTCTCCACTGAGGTCGGTTGTGTTGTGTTATGTAGATGTGATTGTAGTGGAGATGCTCCTGCAGAATAATTCATTCCTCTCCACAGCTGATCTTCAGCGTCTGCTGTTTAATATCAAATCCTGCCGGCTCCGCTAGCCGGATCCACACGCCTGCAGACGGCTTCATTACAGCCTGGGCTACAGACGCCTGACAGCGCAGACACACACACACACACACACACACCGGCAGCATAAATTGGCAGGGTTATGAAAAAGAGAGCAGCTTACGGTACATCTCCTGGAGTCTCAAGGTGTATTTTTAGTCAAATGAGAGTGTGATTTGGTTTGTTAAGATGCACCGGTGAGCGCTGAGGATCGCCCATACACACCTGAGAGTCTCACACTGCACACAATGCCTTTCTATCTTAGACACTGTGTCTTGTTTCTAGTGCAGATATCTACAAACTCTTCAATCAAGAAGCATTTTCTAGACCAGAGTAAAATATCGCCTTGTTTTCAGAAATGAGAGAAAATGAAGTGTTTTTCCTTAAAACAAGCAGGATAATGTAGTTTTCCTTTAGAAAGAACACGGTACAATAACAGTACATGAATAATGACGTGTTCATATGCAAACTAAACATGACTTTATTATGAATGAATGATGAGTTAAGGTATGCGCTAATCATGAACTAACTTTAACTATGAGTCACAATAGTTCATGTGTGAATAACAGCGACCTTAATTACTAGTTGTACATGTTGTAAATGAATGTATTAATTAACATTTAAAGGTGCTGTATGTAAGCTTTTGACTCTTCTAAAGCAAGAAAATACCACACTGTGTGTGCAGGTATTTCAGAAACCTGCTGTAACTGAAGGAGGCTTTCACAGAGGAGTGACTCCAAATGCAGATTCAGAATGGTCAGGCAGCCAACGGTCAGCACAGGAGCAGTCGGGTTCATACAGATAATGCAGAAGTCATCGCCGATGAACGGGCAAGTGGACAAAACCGAAGAAAGGTAAGATAAACAGGAATAGATTACATAAAACACGACAAGGATCAAAGAACACGGCTAGAGATAGAAATGAAACGCTTTGTAATGTTACAGGTTCATTTAACTAACTAAACAAACAAATAACAATCAGCAGTGTGTGTGTGTGTGTGTGTGTGTGTGTGTGTGTGTGTGTGTGTGTGTGTGTGTGTGTGTGTGTGTGTGTGTGTGTGTGAGCAAATGTGGTGTATAAATACGTGTAATGAGTCCTTGAGCAGCTTCAACTGTGGGTGTTTGCAATCAGACGAGATTAGGAAGCAGTGTGTGTGCGCGGTGCATGCTGTGATTTGTAGTTCATTTGGTGGCAGAGTTGTAGTTCTCCAGCAATTCGCTGTAGCTAGATCGCTGGTGACTGTAACACACGCTAAGTGAACATTCTTGTTTGTCTGAAGAACACTGCTGAAGAAATACGTACTGACATTTTGGAAAGTAACATTATTATCTGTTTTTACACAATAGTTGGGGATCATTACATCAGTTTAAAGGCAAAGTGTGGTATGATAACAGAACTGAGGCAAGATTTACATTCTTTAAAGTTATTTTTAAAACAATTCAATGTAGGATTAGGAAAATGACTAGAACTTTTATAAATACAAAACTTTAATATTGCCTAGAGCAGGGGTGTCCAAACTCAGTCCTGGAGGGTCGGTGTCCTGCAAAGTTCCAACCCCAATCAGACACACCTGGGCTGGCTAATCAAGCTCTTACTGGGGTTTCTAGAAACATTCATGCAGGTGTGTTGAGGCAAGATGGAGCTAATAGCTGCAGGACACCGGCCCTCCAGGATCGAGTTTGGACACCCCTGGCCTAAAGCAAAGTAAAATCAAATATTTTGATTACATGATGGAAAAATACACGGACTAATTTGGACATCAAGCATGTACCATCCTCTGATCTATGAAAATATGTGGAACACTGTATAAATAATTAAAAATCTAACAATTGTTTTTAAAAGGCTGAAAAGTGAAGCCTTTGCAGCAGTCAATCTCTCTCTGAGCGGCGTCTGCAGGTCGTAAGATGAATCTGCTGTGCCCTGATCTGCCGTTCTCATATAAATCACACACTGACACTCCTGAGGAGACTTGAAGAGCTCATCTGTCATGAAACTCAAGCACCGACACTGAGAAGCCAAGCAGAAACAAACCACTGAGCTTTACTACTGTTAACACTGCTGCTGCTGCTGATGGTGATGATGATGATGATGGTGAACTCACTTCAGAGTGTTCACTGCCAACACTGCTTTAATCATCAAGAGTCGGTGTCTCGCTTCTAGTCCAAATATCTAAAAACTCTCAAGTGTTTTCTAGACTAAATATAGTCTTGTTTTCAAAAATAATGAGTCAAAAAGTTTTTTATTCAAGCCAGAACAGGCTGAAAGATGACAGCAGGTTTATTATTAAACATTTTAAACAAACAAAAAGACTAATGAGGAGAATCAATGAACTGAACAGTTTACAGCCACTGAGTGAAAAATATGAAAATAATATGAAAAATAAAATAATGAATCACTGAATCTGTAAAAAGCAACTGCAGTCTGATTACAAATACATTAGAAAGACTCTAGGACTTGGAATCTGATTAATAATGCAGATTATAGATGACTGACTGAAGCGACTGACTGAAAACAGAATGTCAAATATACAAACATAAATAACATAATAATATAACTATAGCTAATATATTTGAACATATATGCACAGATCTGTCATTTCAATAGTTGAAAAACACACGTGTAAACGGCCGTCTTTGCAATATTTCAAAATAAATATGCTGCATTAATGACATGTTTTACATATGTGAAATCTTTAATGTCGTTTATGTAAAAGAATCAGCCTGCTCTCTTCACCACTCTTCTTCATCATGTCTGAATCTGTCTGTCTGATCCTCTGAGAGTTGCACACTACTGACTCTACAACTCAGGGGTGTCACACTGTCGCCTCACAGTAAGAAGGTCGCTGGTTCGAGTCTCGGCTGGGTCAGTTGGTGTTTCAGTGTGGAGTTTGCATGTTCTCCCCATGTTGGCGTGGGTTTCCTCCGGGTGCTCCGGTTTCCCCCACAGTCCAAACACATGATGGAGAATGTCAACACTGATACGGTTTACAAAGTTGAACATTAAGTCACACAGCAGTTAGTAAGAGAATCACATGTTCTCCATCACATCTAAGCATTATTGTAGATTAATAATAGACCGAGGCGACTGTAAATCATACATGTGTTGTGTATCAGTCCAGATTAGGGGAAATGACTGAAATGAAGCCACAATTCTGGAAAGAGTCATAGAAACACAACCACATGCAGAACACACACATGTACTGTAGAAACACTGATCCAGAACACTCACTTTGCTGGATAACAACCTTGTGTCCATCAGACCTCCACATGTTGGTGATTTCTGTGAAGCTCATATTTGCTCTTCCTGTTGTTTGGTGTGGTCATGATGATGGACAAACGCACATCCACACTGCTCTGATCAGAGTCCTGCAGTCAGGACACACACACACACACACACACACACACACACACACACACACACACACACACACACACACACACACACACACACCATATGCTGTTGCGCATTCAGAGAAGCAGATGAAGATCAGACATCTCTCATGATCTGATGACAGCCGTGTGCTGAACACACAGACACACACTTCAGCTGATCACAAATGACAGATAATTGACAAAACACACACTATTCATGATGGAGACAGTGACTGTCATTGAGCTGACGTGATAAATACATGAAGATGAGCTGGAAACATCAGGATGAGCTGAGAAAACAATCACTGCAGGATGAGCATGATAATCCCTCATCAGAGAACACTATACTGTAGTAATGTAGAGTAAACAAGACACTGTTTTTGAACCATACCAGAGTAAAGTGTTACCATACCGTCATCACCTGTCCATCATCACCTGTCCATCATCACCTGTCCATCATCACCTGTCTGTCCAATTTCATCTGTTCATCTTCACCTGTCCATCATAACCTGTCCATCATCACCTAACCATCATCACCTGTCTGTCCATCATCACCTGTCTGTTTATCATCACCTGTCCATCATCACCTGTCTGTCCATCATCACCTAACCATCATCACCTGTCTGTCCATCATCACCTGTCTGTTTATCATCACCTGTCCATCATCACCTGTCTGTCCATCATCACCTGTCTGTCCATCATCACCTAACCATCATCACCTGTCTGTCCATCATCACCTAACCATCATCACCTGTCTGTCCATCATCACCTGTCTGTTTATCATCACCTGTCCATCATCACCTGTCTGTCCATCATCACCTGTCTGTTTATCATCACCTGTCCATCATCACCTGTCTGTCCATCATCACCTGTCTGTCCATCATCACCTGTCTGTCCATCATCACCTAACCATCATCACCTGTCTGTCCATCATCACCTGACCATCATCACCTGTCTGTCCATCATCACCTAACCATCATCACCTATCTGACCATCTTCACCTGTCCATCCACCTGTCCATCATCATCTGTCTATCATCACCTGTCTCTCCATCTTAACCTGTCTGTCTATCTTCACCTATCTGTCCACCATCACCCGTCCTTCATCATCTGTCTGTCCATCATTACCTGTCACTCATCACCTGTCCCTCATCACATGACAGGATGTTTTGAGCTAGTTTTGCCCTCAGTGCCCGTTTCTGCGTGTCCTCTGGAGCCTCTGCAGGACAGTCGTGATCTCCACACGCTCCTCTCAGTGTGTTTGTGTTCATGTCTTTCAAGCACTCACAGGAACTCTTCATCCAGAATTGAAAAAAAAAAAGCAAATTCTTCAGCCAGTGGGGTTTAGATCAGGAAACACCTCACCTGAGTCCATCACACACACAAACACACTCACTCACGCACACACGCACGTCATCTGGCTGTCAAAGAACTGGTTTGAGTGATTGTGATGTTAGAGCAGGCTGTTCAGGACTGCAGGATGACAATGAGAACCAGTCCATTCAGATCATTCAGCGTGAAGCTTGTTGTCATATGGGTCATGCAGTTACATGCGATATCACAGTCTTTGAGTTCTGATGATCACAAGCACACCTGTCGTATCTGCTGTAGTGCGATGCTTTCACTTTAATCAGGTGTTGATGTTTTCTGACAGTTTGTTAAAGCTGCACACTGACAGTCAGCTCTGGCTCTGTTTTTAGATTATACCGTTGAAGACTGAATCATTCGCCCCTGTATGAAGGTTTTATTCTTTATCAAGTATTTTCCAAGTGCTGCTTAACAGAGCACAGACATTTTCAGAGTGTTTCCTATTATACTGTTTCATTCATGAACCAGCGACCTTCTTGCTGTGAAGCAACAGCGCTACCCACTGCGCCACCGCACCGCCTATTATACTGTTTCTTCTGCAGAAAATCTAGCTTGGTTGGATTAAAAGCAGTTTTAACATAAAAAAAACAATTATAGGTCAATATCATCAGCCTCATCAGGAAATGATCATGATTGTCTACAGAACAAACCACTGCTGTCCAATCACTTGCCCAATTACCCTAGTTAGGCCTTTAAATGCCCCTTTAAGCTGAATACGCTTATTTCACGCGACCGCCATTTTAGAACAGGAAAGCGAGGCTGCGGTGGGAAGAAAGCCGGAGGTATAGGATCAGCACTGTAAACATTGCAGCAATATGCTGTGTGCTATAAACCTCCAGCTGTTGCTGTGACTTCAAAACGCAGAAATGGTGTAAACATCACTTTAATATCATTTAGTTCAGTTTCATTTAAACAATTAAAAGCATATTAGGCGACAAACAGCATCACAATCTCTTTAAGAGTGATACACTTAAGTGTCCTCCTAGACCTCCGTCCAGGGCAGCAGGTAAACACCGTGGGGACGCTTCCCTGCTTCAGCCTATGTAACCCGGTGAGTGATAAAACACTGCAGTCCTCTGTAGCACATCTTCGTGTTGTCTTTAACAGTGCTGTCCCGGTACTGAAGTTTTAAAAACGTCCATTTCCCGCTAACATTTACGCTCCGCTGAGCGCGCTCATAAACACCGCTGATTTGCCGTAGTGTTCACCAGTGCTCAACAGAATGACTGTGAAGGTCATCAGCTTCCTGCTCTTCACAGATTGAAAACACACACAGACGGATATTGGAGCTTTTTAAAGCCGTGAAGATCAGTCGATTCATCAGCGGATCGCTCGTCTGTGTTTGCACTCAGTAAACAGCGGTGAGGTGAACTGATGACCTTCACAGCCAATCAGAGTGATTTCTGTTGAGCACGTGAACACAATGGCCAATCAGCGCTGTTTAAGAACTCCATGAACAGCGTCTTAAATGTTCACGAGAAATTGGCGTTTTTTTATATTTCATTACGGAAATTTTGTATCGTGACTAGTCTAATATAGTGAAAGAATCAGTTCATTAACTTGAGTTTGATGAATGGCATCTAAAATGTGTGTTTGGGAAAGAAAACGTTAGCTAAGTAGTGTCATTTCCCTTAACTTAGCTGAAAATGAGGTCAAATATCCCTTTTTATTTTCACTATTCATTCAGAACGGACCTTAGGGTCACTCGGAAGGCGCTGAAATCATAAATTTGTGTCACTTTCTCTTCGCTGATAAGATATACAGCAGGTACACAACATTCCTGTGTGACTCAGTCTATACTTCCGGGTTTCTTCCCACCGCAGCCTCGATTTCGCTGTTAATAATGGCGGCCGCGTGAAATCAGTCTACACTAGTGTCTTGCAGAATAACTAGTCAAACATTACACACTGGCATCACAGCAAACACAAAATAGTTAAGCTACTAAAGCTCTTATTTAAAAATATGCAGAGAAACCTCTGTTAAACAGCACTTGGGAATATTTAAAAAATAAAAACATTTTCAGAAGAGGGCGAACGCTTGAGTCTTCATTGATTTGAGCATTGGTGTACTCTGAGGTGTGTGTGTGGTCAGCCATCAGGTCTGCTCCTCCTCTTCTTCTTCCTCTTCTTCATGTCTGAATGTGTTCTCCTCCAGCAATGCGTTCATTCCTGTGCAGTTTTAATCAGGTCACACGGAGAGAGAGAGAGGCTCGTCAGCGGAGGTGAATGAACTTGAAAAGTGAGCAGGCTTACAGTAAATGCCTGATGAATGTGCTTTTAAGACGTGGAAAAGAAAACAGAGCTCTCTTTCACTGCGGCCACACCTAGTTCTGTCAAAGACCTCCCGCAGCGTCTGCGCTCGCCTACAGACCCTAATCCCTCCGTTTGCACTTTAAGTAAATTATGAGCTGAGTTGCCAAATAATACCTGCCAGAGAGAAACTGGATGTGCTTCAAACGTCAAACACTCTGCAGCTTATACAGTCATGCATGTGCCATTATGTGGAGGTTTGCGGCACCTGTACACACGCACGTGTTTCCATCAGGATCCGCACGCAGGATTAGGTTAAACGCCGTCAGAGACAGAACTAAAGTCACGTTTGACGTTTTCATTTGTGCGTCTCGAGGAGCAGCAGAAGGCCTGTGTGGATGTATATTCAATGACGGCACCTTTGGCTTTGATTGACAGCAATAAGAGCGGGGCTAAAAACAAGCCAAACGTTATGTCAAATTGCGTTTGTTATGGGGAGCGGGCCATGCCTGACTGGGCCGCGGGGATTTGGGATAAATATACATGAGAGGTGCAGCTCCGGGCTCGGGCTCTAATTTGCGGGCGGAGGTGTGGACGGCGGGGTAAGATGAGCCGGCTCTGTAATGGGCCCGCCGTCCTAACAAGCTGCTTCTGAAGGCTCTGCGCTGCTGTAAATCCCTCCGGCCGCCGCTGTTACCTGCCTCTGTCCTGCTGCCGGGATGCACACGCCTGTTATTCTCATTTGTGTTTTACATGCTTTAGCACATTAGCTTTCCGCTCCATGTCTTTCTGACATCGGCTCATGTTCAGCAGGAGAACGTGCCGTCCGTACACCATACCTGTCAACATCGGGTTGTGAAAATAAGGCATACAACAACCCCCCCCCCATCCCCCCCAATCCACCTATTTCCGAAAAATAAATGAAAAACACAGATCCTAAAATGACCCCAGACTCCTGAGCATGCTCTTTCAGAGCAGTTTCACTGTAAAATACACAGCTCCGGTCCGTAATGTGGGTCAAGAAAAGGAAATCACAAACAATGTAATAGACAGCACGCATTAGAACAAGAGCTGCACATAAATTAAACCGTTTAGCTTATTACAGGGGTGTCCAAACTCAGTCCTGGAGGGCCGGTGTCCTGCAGATGTTAGCTCCAACTTGCCTCAACACACCTGCAAGGATGTTTCTAGAAAGCCTAGTAAGAGCTAGCCCATGTGTCTGATTTGGGTTGGAACTAAACTTTGCAGGACACCGGCCCTCCAGGACTGAGTTTGGACACCCCTGGCTTATTATAGCGAACAGCCTAATATACAGAAGCTGAATATATTTATCAAGTCTCATTCACCTTTTCTTCACGGTATACTCTCTGAGTAAAGCTGCTGCAGTTATTTCCTGAAGAGCAGCAAATGAAGCTCTCTTTTAGATATTGTGTTTGATTATTGATTAACAGAGGTGTCGCTTTAAGATCGCAGTGATCTATATCGACAGCATTCCATTGCTGTCACAACTGTTCGTTTCAAGAGTTCACACTTAGATATTGCTTGATGCTATTAGCAGGTTTGACATGCTGTCCCAGGAGAGAACCCTGAGCTCGGAGATAATTGAGCCCAGGGCTCCCGCCAGGCCTTTTAGCATGTAAGGGGTTCCGAGATCAGGTGGCGAGGGTAGCACAGCAAGAAGGTCTCTGGTTTGAGTTTCTGGTTGGTGTTTCTGTGTGGAGTTTGCATGTTCTCCTCGTGTTGGCGTGGGTTTCGTCCGGGTGCTCCGGTTTCCCCCACAGTCCAAACACATGCGCTATAGGGGAATTGGCCGTAGTGTATGAGTGTGTGTGTGTGTGAATGAGTGTGTATGGGTGTTTCCCAGTACTGGGTTGCAGCTGTAAGGGCATTCCCTGTGTAAAACATATGCTGGAATAGTTGGCGGTTCATTCCCCTGATAAATAATAGACTAAGAATGAATGAGTATGGGAAAACACTTAGACAGGATGATAGCAGGATAGAATAGTAAAATAGAGGAGAATCCTGTGAAAAACAGGAGTGTTGTCAGGTGAATGGCCTCCACATGAAGCCAGTGTATGTAGAGTGTTTACTGTGAGTGCAGTCGTGGAGGTTTAGCATTGTCTTTGTGCAAAAGTAAACACCCCTCCCAGACTCTGTTATTCTGAAAACTACACTCCCTGGTCTGTGTTCTGATAGATTGAGATGCACATTATTCTCCAGATAAGGCCTGTGTTTGTGATGTTTGATGAGCTCCGTGTCAAACACAGCTGAGATTATGCTTTGCAGAAACTGTTAAATCCAATAATGTGAACTTCTCCAGTGACTCACGGCTGTCATTATAGTCTGTGTGAACTGGAAGTAGCTGAGACTTTTATTTCAGTATGTTGATGTAATTCCAACTGAAATGGAATATTAAGTAGGAGGCGTGGCTTTTTGTGCATCGTTCTCTCATAGCAAACTAAAGGGAAGAGAGAGGTTGACTTCAGCAAAAAGAGCCAATCCAAACACAGAAGCAGATGAGCTGACTTTGAAGATTACCAAAACAAACTAATATTTTCAGTGGATTTACTTGTACAGATTAATTATTGACATTTAGAATAACAGTGTGAGATTGCAAAATAAACATAGTACATTTGATTGCAAGTAGTCTTTAAGACAACACCAATAGAGCACACCAGTCAGAAACAGAACTCATATGACTCGTATGTCAACGCATAAATTGCAGGCTTAAAGTCAGTATGCTAATGCATTTACAACTGAAACTGAATATTGAGTAGGGGGCGGGGCTTATTTTGTGCTCTGCGTCTAATTTTTCACTCAGAGCATAATGAATAATGTTCATTCATTCATTTTATCCAGCATATGTTTTACACAGCGGATGCCCTTCTTGCTCCAATCCAGTACTGGGAAACACCCATACACACTCATTCACACACACTCATACACTACGGCCAATGTAGCTCATCAGTTCCCCTATAGCGCATGTGTTTGGACTGTGGGGGAAACCGGAGCACCCGGAGGACGCCAACACGGGGAGAACATGCAAACTCCACACGGAAACACCAACTGACCCAGCCGGGACTCGACCCAGCCCTAAAATAATCATTGTAAAAAAGAAATGTTAAATTGGACTTTAAAGACAGGCCTGCTGAGCGCGAGCTTGTTGAGGTTGTATTTGCTTTATTGAAGACATTTAGACTAACCTAACTTCATTGAATACCAAAACCCATGCAGGAAAACTACATAGCCCATGATGCTGTGCGGAAAATATCCACCAATCAGAGCGTGTTATTGAGCGACGTACACCCAAAGAGATCTCTAGCTCCGCTGACTACCATGAAGCACCGCTAAATACATCACAGTACTGGAAAACATGTAGTATATACATATATAATATGTCCAATAGGTTTCATTCGTGTGTGTGTGTGTGTGTGTGTGTGTGTGTGTGTGTGTGTGTGTGTGTGTGTGTGTGTGTCTGTGTGTGATGTAATTGCTCATTATGCGCAGCAGGTAAACATGCTAATGAGAAGCGTCCTGCAGTGCGTCAGGCTAACCCAGCATAAGCCTCATTCTATTACGCATGAATGTAAAGCAGTAACAGGACACACACCAGGCTGGAACACACACTCCTACATGACAACAATATCCAGCAGTCAGCGGACGTGCATGAGCGGGTGTGTGTTCATGTGAATGCACAGGACAAACAGAGATACTGAGGCACGCACATGCAGACGCAATCACACACACACACACACACACGCACACACACACACACACACACACACACACACACACACACACACACACACACACACACACACACACACACACACACACACACACACACACACACACACACACACACACACACACACACATTTGTACAGCACTTCACAATAATTATTGTTTGAAAGCAGCTCCACAAAAGGTGCAGATTACTGCTACACCACTATAATAAAGCAGAAGAGATCCTCCTGTGCCTCATCAATGGTGCTGCAGAATGTCTAGAGGATGAGCATCCCCAGGGGGAGATGGAGGACAGAGACAATAATTAGCAGAGCTGCTGTTCATAGTGTCCGAACACCAGATATTAATGTCAGTGTGAAGATGAAGAGCTGTAGATGAAGACAGCAGATATAGAAACAAACATGGAGCACGGTGGCACAGTGGGTAGCACAATCGCCTCACAGCAAGAAGGTCTCTGGTTCGAGCCTCGGCTGGGTCAGTTGGTGTTTCTGTGTGGAGTTTGCATGTTCTCCCCGTGTTGGTGTGGGTTTCCTCGACAGTCAAAAGACATGCGCTACAGGGGAATTGGCCGTAGTGTATGTGTGTGTGTGTGTGAATGAGTGTGTATGGGTGTTTCCCAGTGGTGGGTTGCAGCTGGAAGGGCATCTGCTGTGTAAAACATATGCTGGAATAGTTGGTGGTTCATTCCACTGTGGTGACCCGTGATGAATAAAGGGACTAAGCTGAAGGAAAATGAATGAATGTTTACAATGATTCCTTGAGGATCACACAATCACACTGTACAGTAAAGCGTCATTAGTTAAATGAGTTACACTTTATATTAATGTATAACTCACGCTATCTACAAACCATTAACCATTAGGTATTAGGGATGTAGAATAAGATCATACTTTATAAGTGCTCATAAACGCTTCATATCTTAATAATAGCAGGTAATAAGGCAGTCGTAAATGAGGTGAATTGCTGCTTAAACTAAATTGTCACCTTTAATCAATTTACTAACATCAACTATGAACATTACTTGTTCAGCATTTAATAATCACAGTTCAACATGTGCTGATGCATTATTAAATTCATGATGGCTATCATTAGTTAATGCACTGTCAGTTAACATTAATTAACACTAATCTACTTTATTTTGATGAACTAAAATGAACAGATGCTGTATAAAATGAACTGTTCATGCTAGTCAATACATTAACTAATGCATTTGTACTGTAAAGTGTTAGCAGTCAAACTGCTGTTCACATTTACACTGTTTTATAAACAGTAACCTGCTGCTTTATGACGTCTGGGCTTCATGTTCTGCTCTAAATCACACATTCATACTGAAATCATGGACTGTTGTTTATTATGCTTCAATAATTGAGCTCTCCGTGTTCATGTTTAGCTCATCGTATGATATTGTAACAAGAAATCTGCTGTGTTGTAAGCCTAAATGTTTTAGGAAAGCATAAACATCTACATAATGAATGCTACCTTCTCTTCAATAAAACACAGACAGTAAATGAGCATGACAGAGCAACATCTGAACACAGTTAAAGTGACTCAGCAAACAACTGTAGTTTTGCATAAGTTAAGCAAATCACAGTTAATTACAGACATCAAATACACTTGAAAAAGCTCACCACATTAAGATTAAATACATTTAATTATTGCTTTTTTCCTCTTATTAATATACAGACAAAACATTCTCATGCTTCAAATAGCCATACATGTTCAGTTGAAAAGGAAGTCGTGTAAAACCCGTGTTTGTAGGTGTTGCTGAATATTTAGTTAACTTCAGGATTTTCTCATTGTTAATGGCAGCACCGCACAGACCCTGAACAGAAGAAAGAAACGTTCTGCCAGATCCTCCACTCCTGCCCTGAGGGGTTACACTTCTACATTTATGCATTTGGCAAATGAATAAATCTGCACTGCAACACAGGCATTTAGATCACACACACACACACACACACACACACACACACACACACACACGCACACACACACACACACACGCACACACACACACACACACACACACAGTACATTAATCAGTAAGAGAGAGTGCATTTGACTTTTATTTTAGAAAGAGAATAGATTAAAGTCTGCAGGAAATTAAAGTGTATGTTGTTCTGCTACACTGAAGAGAATATTTAGCTGATTGCTCAAACTAGCCTACTTCAATATCAACACAAAGTTAAATATTAAATTAAAAGTTATATTTATATATAATAATATTTAAGGTAGCACTTTATTTTGATGCTCCATTTGAGTATTAGACTGTCTGCTTAATATCTGATGATCTGCTCCTTCAACACACTTTTAACTGACTAGAAGAAACTTTACAAGTAACTTACTCTAGCTAACCCTAAACCCTAACCTAAATGTCTACTTATAATCTAACTAGTTGGCATGTAGATGCAATATAACAGACAGACCATCAAAATAAAGTGTGACCATATTTAAATGTTAAATATAAATTAAAAATTAAATAACACAGTTATTGAGATTTTTTGTAGAACTTAATTATTTTATGTTCAATCCAGTAAATTTAAGTTAATTTATTAAATTTGTCCTGTGCCGCGGTCACACTAGAGTTTGAGCATGCTAAATTCTGTAGTAGGGCACTGTGAAAAGGGGCGGGATTAAACGATATGATTAGACATTAATAATGCGAGTGATTGGTCCATATTTGACATTTCTGATGAAATGTGAAAAGTGCAGTGTGAACACAGCTTTAGGACAACATGAATGAAGTGTGTAAATCTGCATCATCATCAGTGTAGCACACATTTTTAATCTTAAAGCATGTTCATTCACATAATGACCATCAGCTGAGACAGGAGAGATTGGTGCAAAGCATCCTGGTAGTGGTAGTTCGTATGGTGTGTGTGTGTGTGTATCTGTGATCGCTGGTGATCGTGACAGAGCTGAAACAACACATTTATTAAGGTTTTTTTTGGGACAAACTCATTGGTTGATTGAGTTAGCTTAATTGATTTGTGTTGAAACAACATGAAGGAATTGTGTGGAGCCCAGCATTATCACCTTCAATATTGTCTGGGTATTGTCGGCTATATTGTGTGTGTTGGTGTTGTATATTACACTACAGAAAGCTTGTAATAAACTGCAGCACATTCTCTGTTATTTTACACACTCATTTCTCCAGATATTATTTATTATATTATTATTAAACCACTAAAATGTCAGTAAGAGTCACTTTGTTGAACTGTAGAGTTGAGTTTACAACATCAGAAGTGGACAGAGCAGAGATCAACATCCCATAATGCAGTTCACCACCGCAGATAAACACACAACACACTAACTACAGTTCATTAGCAGACGTGTTTGGCAGCGTACGCAACCCTCTACAGGCTGAAATCTGCACACACCGCGTTGCTACCAAAACACTGCCGTGTTTGTTTGAGCGCTCTGCTTTTCTTGACCTTCCCCAAATGCATTTTTTAATTTGACAAATTCAAACAATTCCTGAAGTCAAATGAAAGCGGCTGGACGTGTTTCTGCCAGACTCCTTCAACAGTTTCTCATGCACGCAGCGGAGATGTCAGGATCTTCAGTGCTGTTTCCAGCAGACCGTGGCGTGGTTTCAGAGTCCACACCTTAACCCAACACACAAAAACAACATCCTCCATCTCTGCAAATGTCACCGCCGAGCCTTCAGCTTCAACAAAGTGTGATGGATGAGCGTTTGTGGCGGAGCGTGTCCAGTCAGGCCGCCATCGCTGCAATGCTGTCTGTAATCTGTCTAACACTCCAAACTCCCAATTAATGTGAACCTCGTTTGACAGCTAATGAGGCTTGGCTGCGTTTACAATGAGCGTCTGTCAGCGGCTATTGTTAGTCACGGCCATTACACAAACTGAAGATAAACACAACAACTCAAAGCACACATTCATGCCTACTGCAAATTAAGGAGGGGAAAAATGAACCAATACGCCGTCTCTGACAGGCAGAACAAACACTGGAGAAACCTGCAGACCCTGGGAAAAATGCAGGTTCTGTCCGTTTACAGACAATAAAGGCTTGGGTTATCGTCTCTCAGACACAGCCCTGACAATAACACAGACATCTGCTTTACTCTTCATCATCATCATCATCATCAGTCAGAACTCTTCAATATCTCTATCGTGTTTATTCATCAGAGTAAAGTAGCTGCAATAGGGAGATTATTAAAAATGTTTTCCTCAATACCTTCTATGCGAATTAAATATTCATTCATTCATATTTCTATTGCTGGAAGTAGCCATCAGAAGATGGAGACACTGTGCTCATAAAGGGATGGACATGATCAGCAACAATACTCAGGTAGGCTGTGGCGTTGACACCATGCTCAATTGGTACTGATGGACCCAAAGTGTGCCAAGAAAATCTCCCCCACACCATTACACCACCACCACCAGCCTGAACCGCTGATACAAGGCAGGATGATCCATGCTTTCATGTTGTTAAGGGCAAATTCTGAGCCGACCATCCGAATGCTATTCGAGCATATGTTTTACATAGCGGATGCCCTTCCAGCTGCAAGCCAGTACTGGGAAACACCCATACACACTCATTTACAAACACACACACACACACACACTCACTCATACACTACGGCCAATGTAGTTCATCAGTTCCCCTATAGCGCATGTGTTTGGACTTTGGGGGAAACCGGAGCACCCGGAGGAAACCCACACCAACATGAGCAGAACATGCAAACTCCTAGCCGGGACTCCAACCAGCAACCTTCTTGCTGTGAGGCCACAGTGCTGCCAAGTTTGTTTTAGATGGACTGAAAGGTAAATGTGTTTCCGTGTGGACGCTGTCTGAGGCGCCACTTTTCTCTTTTTCGCCAGTTTTCATGTGAGAATGTGAAAATGGCCAGTACCAAGCCAAAATCATATATACACATGGAAATACAGAGGTATATTGATGGACATCTGAATGTGACTGAAGATCAATCTGAATATGCCTGTTTCATCATGTATAATACATGAAGCTCAGTATATATGACCATATTCAGTAAAGAGCAGCTGAAAGTGCCACAGAGTGCTGAAGGTCTGATGATGATTTCTGAAGACCAGAGCAATGACTGATAACTCTGAACATACTGTGCTGTTATTAGCCTCCAGCATGTGAAGAGATGCTCTGATGTAGGACTGGTGCTTCTTCCCAGAAAGATAACACAACACTACACTACACTACACTACACTACACTACACTACACTACACTATACTACACTACACTACACTACACTACACTACACTACACTACACTACACTACACTACACTATACCTCTGCTGTCTGTCCTCTGATCCTGCAGGACAGAAGTAAAGGCTCTGATTTCTGCAGGCACACTGAGGAAGAAGACAGATGCTGCTCGCAGGAGTTTAATCCTCCTGACATGCAGATCTGGATGGAGATGGAGACGTATTTCCTCCTGAAGGTTCAGTCCATCATCTGAAGTCCAGGCTTTGGTGTGCAGATAACAGCTGAGCGCTCTGTGTTTACTCCAGCAGACTGCGCTGTGTGTTTGTATGAACTCTACAGCTGTTTAACATGTGCACGCATTACTATTGCATGTGTGTCATACTGTCAGACATCTGTCATGTCAGGGGTAAAGTAGATCCAGGAGGTTATTTTATCAGAATAAAGCCTAAGAAAACAACCATCCTGGATGTACTTTATCACAGCTACTGGCCACAAAACATAACATTTAGACACAGAACACTGCTCTGCATAATCGTTTATTAATTCTGTGATCAAACACAAAGCTGACAGAAATGAAAACAGCAGAATAAAGAATAGATTAACCTGCGCATTACTCATTCACATGATGATGCCATACAGTCAAACACAGTCAGAACGTGCTGCGTGACCGATAAGCACATACATGACTGTGGGCGTGAGTATATGGATGAACGTATTCACTGACAGTCAAGGAGTTATTCAGTGGTTGTTATATGGGAATAACAGACCATGGAGTGTCGCAACTAACCAATCAGAAGAATCAGAACACTCAAACATGCCCACATACACCTCAACCACACCTACATACACCCCAAATACGCCCACATATACACAGACACGCCCACATACACCCCAAACACACCCACATACACTCAGACACACTCACATACACCCAAACACACCCACATACACTGAAACATGCCCACATACACCCCAAACATACCCACATACACTTAAACACACGCATATACAGCTCTAACACACCCACATACACTCAAACACGCCCACATAAACTCAGAGACGCTCACATACACCCAAACACACCCAAATACATTTAAATACGCCCACATACACCCAAACACACCCACATACATTTAAATACGCCCACATACACCCAAACACACCCACATACACTCAAACAAACCCACAAACACCCAAACATGCCCACATACATTTAGAAACACTCACATACACTCAAATATGCCCATATACACCTCAACCACACCTACATACACCCCAAACACGCCCACATATACACAGACACGCCCACATACACCCCAAACACACCCACATACACTCAGACACACTCACATACACCCAAACACGCCCACATACACCCCAAACACACCCACATACACCCAAACATGCCCACATACACCCCAAACACACCCACATACACTCAAACACGCCCACATACACCCCAAACACACCCACATACACCCCAAACACACCCACATACACTCAAACACGCCAACATACACCCCAAACATACCCACATACACTTAAACATGCCTACATACACCCCAAACATACCCACATACACTCAAACACGCCAACATACACCCCAAACATACCCACATACACTTAAACACGCCCCCAAACACACCCACATACACCCCAAACACACCCACATACACTCAAACACGCCAACATACACCCCAAACACACCCACATACACTTAAACACGCCCACATACACCCCAAACACACCCACATACACTCAAACACGCCAACATACACCCCAAACATACCCACGTACACTTAAACACGCCCACATACACCCCAAACACACCCACATACACTCAAACACGCCAACATACACCCCAAACACACCCACATACACTCAAACACGCCCACATACACCCCAAACACACCCACATACACCCAAACACACCCACATACACCCCAAACACACCCACATACACTCAAACACGCCCACATACACCCAAACACACCCACATACACCCCAAACACACCCACATACACTCAAACACGCCAACATACACCCCAAACATACCCACATACACTCAAACACGCCAACATACACCCCAAACATACCCACATACACCCCAAACACACCCCCATACACTCAAACACGCCAACATACACCCCAAACATACCCACATACACTTAAACACGCCCACATACACCCCAAACACACCCACATACACCCCAAACACACCCACATACACTCAAACACGCCAACATACACCCCAAACATACCCACATACACTTAAACACGCCCACATACACCCCAAACACACCCACATACACTCAAACACGCCAACATACACCCCAAACATACCCACATACACTGAAACATGCCCACATACACCCCAAACACACCCACATACACTCAAACACGCCCACATACACCCCAAACACACCCACATACACTCAAACACGTCCACATACACCCCAAACACACCCACATACACTCAAACACGCCCACATACACCCCAAACACACCCACATACACC